>JAXIUT010056246.1:0-10250 GCA_035586675.1 Eurytoma californica | reverse complement strand
GGGGTTTTTAGCCAGATCGATCAGCATAAATTCACGAGTTCGGGTATTATTCGTTAATTTATCGCCAAAAACTCGTGCCTGTTTTTATCAGGGAATTTGATGATTTTACAGTACCAGAGTGAAATAAATTTGTCTAGGGTCTAATAAACTGGAGGTATCATTTGTATGATACTCTAAGGTATATCAGGTTGTGGAAGATTTTCCATAGTGCTTTAAAAATAAAAAATGAAAATAGGTCTTTTTTGAGCTGTTCTAGTCTTCGTAGAAAGCGGCGAAATATAGTATCACATAGCGAGCACATTTTACCGGGACCACAAGGTCGTTCACGTACATTAGGAACTGACTGCTCGTATAATGTCGTCATCGCCATTTGCCGTGCTCCAAAGCAAATTCCTGCGGGGTAGGTAAGTGCCCGGTGAAAAAACCACAGCTCCACGGGGCGATAGCCTCGTCGGCCATTAGCTGAGTGTATCGGGAAAATTAGTCGACGGGTATCGGAAAAAGAGGGCGGAGCCACCTACTACATCTCTCTCTCTCTCCACTCCCTCCCTCTCTCGGGTTCTACACGGGAAATTGCGCGGCAAAACGACGAGGCAATAGACACTTCTTCTCCGTATCGATTTCGGGACTTACACGTGTATTCCCAGCCAGATTTCGGCTGCTATCGCCGTTGAATTGTAATATTAGGGCTAAAGACCCCTAAAGGAACGCACTTTCGCCGGCTAAATTTTGTTAGTCTGTGAGAGTGCAGCTTTGAAATCTGTATTCTCCCTAAACAGCTGGGATCTTGATTGCAATAATATTGAACCGACATGCGTGTGGGATAAGAAAAAAATACGGGAAATCCAGAAGATCTAAAAAGGTATGAATTTTTATAAAAAAGACTCAAAACAAAATGGTTAAATTTAAAGTCATTTTAAGATCAGCTCCATTTTTTTAAGTTAGAAGTCAGCCTATGCGAAAAAATTAAGCGTCTACTTTTGACCAATTAGACTTCTAAAACTGAATACCTGAATGTAACTACTTTATCACGTCGAAATTTTAGAGTTAGGTTTCCGTGTATCCGTGTATAAACACAATTACCCAATCAGCGGAAAATGAATGAATTCAATTGTCTTCGATCTTCGAGTTTCTTGATAGGATGCTTGAATACACAGGTATACGTAATAAACGAATCGCCGAAGGTTGTGGAACTGTAGCTCTTTCCTAGGCTTCTTCGATTATTTTAGAGCTTCTTTAACGAACTCTATTTCTGGTGCAAACATTGACTGATTGAATTGGACTGTTAATTGCAGATATTTCAATAATCGATCTATATTTTAAAGTTTAAGTATTTCTTATTAACATTTTATAAAACTAAGTGCAAGATAATAAGGAATTTTCATGCGATATTACTATAAGAGGTTAATGGAAAAAATATGTAAAAAAACTGGCATCGGCATGAAATCAACATACTGTTGCAAGCTTAATTGCGTATTTTATGTATTTTATCGACCACAACTGGCCGGATGCTGTGCTTAACTTTCTCCAGCAGGTCGTTAGTTTCTTTTTTCTTTCTTTCCCTTTTCCATCATTCCAGAGCCATAAAAAGCGCCCCAAGCGTCTGAATTTCCCGGTTCATTTACCCCGACAATCAAGGAAAGGCTCCTAAGTACGTGTAGACAGATACGCCTACAAAAATTATTATAATATATATTGTTAAATGAAGTAAATGTATTTTATATAAATATAAAAAGTAAAAATCAATGTTATTTATTATTTTTCAAAAGAGTTAATTATTATTCTACTGCAATATCGAGATGTGAATTGGTTTATTAAAATTGAAACTGATATTATAAAACATTATTTATTATTATTATTTGCTACCTTTTCAATTTTCACTTTGCATTAATTTAGACACAAAATAAGCAAACAATGATTGTGGCCTTTTAATTTTCCCTTGTTATAACATCCATTTCCTTTTATGATTATTTTTTAATTTTTATCATTTCGTGACTACAATGCTTTATTGTCCGTATCATAAAAGATAAAATGCATTTAGAGAAAATTAAACAATTTAAACTAAAATAAATACAATAAAGCGATAAGGTACAGTTAAAAAAAGTCCTTTTTCCTGACAAACAGATAAAACTCATTTGAAATCCAATTAAATGCCAGGAAATTAATAGCACAAATGCAATGAAGACCTTAGTGTATTAATTTGCGATTTATCCTCGGAATGCTTGGATACGTCTGCCTGGAGGAATTTTTTAATTTCTGCGGTTCGGATG
This sequence comes from Eurytoma californica, assembly GCA_035586675.1. Classification (NCBI taxonomy): domain Eukaryota; kingdom Metazoa; phylum Arthropoda; class Insecta; order Hymenoptera; family Eurytomidae; genus Eurytoma; species Eurytoma californica. The sequence goes on along the minus strand of JAXIUT010056246.1, from coordinate 7,980 downwards.
GGCCGCACGGAATGCCCGCTGTATACACACAAAGGGAAAACTTTTCCGCGGCAATTACGTCTCCGAAGTTCCCGATGGCATCCCGGTGGATCCTTTCCGGGGGCTGCGCGGACGAATGGGCTCGGGTCGATCACGAGGCGAATAATCGAGCCCAAATTAAGAAAGTTCGCCACGACCGAGTACTCCCGGCTTCTGCTCTCGTGAAAATATAGTGTACTTCGACCATTGTGAGAAGCGGTGTGTTCAACGGTAAATTGTTTTGACTCTCTCGCAATATAGTAGATTATGCACCTAGGGTGTAAAAGTAAAGAATGTCTCAGATTGCATGTAATTGTCCATGACGAACATGCGATCTGAGGCGTTCTTTATTTACTCCCGTGGTGCATATACCATTTTTTTGCACGAGGGGCGTAAAATGCGCACCTCGGTTACTGCCCGCAGGGCGTAAAGTACACACTTTACGCGCCGTGTGAAAAATTTTTTTTTTTTACTTCGTATTGCATCGAATTGTTTATTCCTTTTATGTCGACAGTTTGGCAGATTACATATAGCGACGTCACTAAAAAGTCTTTCTGTTAATGGGGTCGCTTAGCACAAATCCGGTGGCGGTTGGACCTCCGCATGCCTCAAGGTCATTTCAAAATCAAATTTTTGATTTACCTAGAAAGTCAATTTTTGTCCTCAGATTCTGAAAGAGGAGGATGTACGCTTCTGCTTCCACCGCAAGTAAGCTTTGTAGTAGTAAAAAAAAAAGTTTCTCTAAAAACGTGTTTGAAGTTTGTTTTGAGAAGGTTTAGATCATTTTTGTTTTGTTTTAGCACGACACTTAAAGGTCACATGAACGTCAAAAGCTGTTGATATTGGATCGGACTAGTTTGCTTACAGGTTTTTGAGCTGGCTGAACGCCAATCCTGTGCCATAATAACCCGAGTACCCATCGATTTACCCCAGGACTAAAATATCCCTAGAAAATACCCGAAAATAACAAATTTGACATTGAAATGATCTTAAGCTACTAACGTAATTGTATTAAATACAAATCTTTCCAAACATTCTAGACTTTGTTTATGTCATAAATGTCAGTTTTCATAAAATACAAGTAGAATCAGTTAATCACATTAATAAATTTAAATTTCACGTCAAAAATAATTTACTAATCAATTGTATTTAGTCACTAAATGATTTCATTAACTTTATTCAAATTATTATTGATTTACTTTCAGAAAAATTTAATATTACACGAGAAAATCCGTAAGCTGCATTACAACTTCGATCTACGCGCGAAGCGAAAATATACTTTGCGAGCCGATGTAACGTTAGTTTGATTACAAAGTAATTTCACGCATCGGGCATCCTTCACAAAAACTTTGAAGTGCCCTTTTCAAAGTTTGAAATTGCCGGCTTTGATTCGCTCGTCAGAAAATCGTAACAAACTTTCGTCCCCCGAAAAGCTTTTTTTTTTTGACTTTGAGCCATTAATTTTCTAAAAAGCTTTCGCGATCGCTCCTTCCGCAAGTAGCGCGTTTGTTTTAATAGTTTTTTTTTATGACTGATCATCGGACGGTGTGCTCCAACCGGAGGATTTTTTTTTCATATTCGAGGCAGCGCCTCGTATAAAATTCGATGAAAAAAAATCTGCGACGGCCATTATTTCGTGATTAATCGCATCGCGCACTTTCGGTATAATAAAATTCTAAAATATGCAATACACCGTCGCGGAAAGACGAGCGCTTTTTCATTCTCCCCCGGAATTTACATATCTGCGGAGTGCGACGTCACTTTTATGCTTGACGTTGTATCACCATTAAAGCGAGATACCGTCGGGGAGTGCGTGCTTTGATCTAATGAGATCGTTTGTTATTTAATAAAATTAAACGCTCTTTCAAAAGAAAAATTGGATTATTTATTTTTTTAATTTTTAAAGTAAAGCAACCACGCGGAAGCCGTTAAGCCGTATATTTGCGTTCGTTTATTTTATATCTTCGAAAAAAAAATAAACAGTCGCCGTATTTGCGTGAAATTATTTCCCTTTCATCGGTTCACTTGAAAAGAAAAGCTATTTAATTAAATTAACGCTCAAAAGAGTAAAAGAGACGTACTGTTTACTAGGAAATTCAGCATTATTAAAATCTCGTAATAAATGGTACGTACGAATGGCCATTTGTACATATAAAAAAAGTATATACACTTTTTTCTACATAATTCTTATAAATAGGTGAAAACCCGAAAGTTAATATTTTAATATAAAAAAAATGTTCACTTGTTGAATGTAATAATCGTAACGAGTTTTGCACATTAGACTGAGGTGTTAACGAGGCACGCGGGAGACGTCGGCTGTCCTTTCCGCGAATGAAGAAAACGGCGCAGCGGCAGTTAAGTGAGCTAGGGGTGCGGCTGACTTTTTCAAAATGACGCAGTCGCGCCTGCTAACGAGCAATGATGCTCGCACGCCTAACGAGTCCGCTTATTTTGCACTCCTCATCCGCGTCAATTATCCCGCAAGCACGCCGACGGACGCGTGAATTTGTCTCTGCACTGAGAAAAAATTCTAGTAAAAATTACTATCCTGTGTAGAAACGTGGCCACAGACTGTCAGGTAGTGGAAAAATTACCATACTGTATAAATGTTCGACACAATAGGTCCATATGTGTGTTTATGTCTAAATTACTTGCTGATTATTATAATCTCTTAAAACCTAAAGATTTCACCAAAAAAGCAAAAAAAAAAGTAAAGAAAAAGACTGCTAATTTGAAAGGCTTTATATTATAAATTGTATCCTGTAATAGCTATTTAGGTAAGTCAAAATAACTATTTTCATATACATATTTTAGTGATTAGATGGGAAAAACTGCTATAGAGGCTTTAAATACGAACATTTTAAGCCCTGGCTGGTGAAAAAATATTAAAAATCGTGATCTGTACCCTGTGTGCAAGAAACAAAAGTTTGAACAACCACTGACCAGATTCTAAGAGATATTTTCATTAAAACCTGGAAAAATGTTGCTCATTTTTGTATCAACTATTACAAGATATAATTTATAATATATTAATAAAATTTTAGCATTTTTTCATGTCAAAAATAAAACAAAAAATTTATAACCTTCATACTCCCCTTAAGGATGGAGACTACTCGAGATTTTTTTTCTTTACTTTTATAGCAGACCTTATGAAAAATATTTTATCAAAAAAGTAGTAGAAAAACTAAGAAAATTGGTCTAAATAGAGTTCAATAGCCTTTAGAAGCAGAGAGAATCCACTTTGAACTGTAAATATGACTCATTTTAAAAATAGTACTGGCGATGAAATATTTCATCTACGTACTTCAGATTAAATATACCATTTCTAATGTATTTAATAAAAAGATTTGTGGTGTAGAATTATTGTAGGTCATTTTTAAGAAAATTGGCAGCAAAAAACTGATTTTTTAACGTATTTCGAGTAGTTTCCAACGATAAATACGTTAAAAAACCGGTTTACGGACTACGATAAAAATAAAGAAAAAAAATCTCGAGTAGTCTCCATCCTTAATGAATCATTGCGAGAACCGCGCGTTTTAATGTTTAACGCGCTCCTCTTTAAGCAAACAGTTAAATACCTTAGCGTCCATCCAAATAAAATTTACGATAACTCGCACCGTCGCTTATTTACAACAATACGACCTCCCTTATTTACAAAACTCGCTAACGACCGTCTAAAAAGTGGCGAATCTCCTGGGTGTCGCTACTTCTGCTTTCCCTCTGCCGTGATGGGAAGGGCGATACCCCGTGAGTGCGGCACGCGGCAAAAATTCCGGTATACAGGGCGCGTCTTCGCCTCAGCCCCGATAAATTCAATCCCGCGCTCCCGGCTGTCAGGAAAGTTCGCCGCGGCGCCGAGCCCCCGCCGGGATGCAGGCGCGCGATATTTCCGCACACGTGCGTCCCGATATCCCCCGGTGAGCCCGGGCTAATCCGGCGGGGCAGACGCGTCTCTGTAAAATCCCGCAGCCTGCGAGCGAGCGGCGGTCAGGAAATTAACGCGTGCCGAGTGACCCAGTTCCTTTTTTCTTTGTTCGACGGATTATTTTTCTCGGGAAACGGATTAAAGAGCGTCAGGCACCTCAGGGGGTACCTGAGGATGGACGTCTGATTGTGCTACTTATTTAGATAGAAGTAGTTGATTTATGTGGCAATAAAAGTTGCAGCACCAATTAATAAAAAAGAATGTAAGTAGAAACAGACGAGTACATAAAGACACTGACTTTCAATCAAACGTGTATGTTACATTTAGGGTCAGTTTTTTGAAATGCAATGTTTTTCCACGCTTTAAATAAACGACTAAAGGTGTTTTAATGACCTGCGGAGTTGAGCAGACGTCTGATTGTGATAATTCAATAAGTGCGTTATGTTAATACTTGTTCAAACAGTTAATACTTGTTCAATTAATACAAAAAAAATACGTTGAATTAAAAAAAGTGACTTATTTATACAAAAAGCAAGATTTGAAAAAGACTTTTAATAATTTCCTATGCTTTATATACACAGTGATCCAGAAACATAGGTAATTACTGCAAACTATTGATGAACTACTGAATTCCAGTAGTAAATTGACAACTACTGGTATTCTTCAGTAGTTTATCTGTAATTTTTAGTCAGTAGTTGGTCAGTAGTTGGTCAGTAGTTATCAATTGTTATAAATATTCATCAGTAGTTCTTCAGTCGTTCCTCAGTAGTTTATATTCCTTGCCTCAGATCGCGATGACGAATCCAACGGTATATAAATTATACTTATGTATCTGGAACGCGTTGTATGTAAGTAGAAACAGATGACTACAGTAAGACATTGTATCAAAAAATCATGTTGGGAACACGTGCGTAATTGATTCTCGGTCGTGGCTGATTATCACCCTCGCTTCGCTCGGGCGATAACCTCACCCACTCGCGAGAATGAACTTCTACGCACGTGTATCGAAAATAACTATTTCATGCTGTAAATAAATAAGTAAACGTTTGACTAAAGGTTAAACAACGACCTGCCAGATAGACGTCTGATTGTGATAATTCAATATCTATGGGTAATACCTGGCTAGATACTATGAGTAATTGATTGCTGTGGTATTCAAGCTTTGTGGTACCAATTAATACAAAAGAATGTATTGAATTAAAAAAAAGTGTCTCGCTTGTGCAAAAAGGAATATTTGAGAAAGACTATTTAAATAATTCCCTATGCTTATTATATGGAAGTAGAAACAGACGAGTATGATAAGGCATGATTTTCAATCAAGCAGTTTTTACGTGTTCATTGGTACTGTCAACTTTTTTGAAATGTAATGTTTTTTTCATGCTGTAAATAAATAACTAAATGTTTGACTAAAGGTTAAACAATGACCTGTCAGATAGACGTCTGATTATGATAATTCAATATCTATGGGTTATACTGGGTTAGATACTATGACTAATTAATTGCTGTGGTATTCATGCTTTGTGGTACCAATTAATACAAAAAAATATGTTGAATTAAAAAAAAGTGTGTCGCTTGTACAAAAAGGAATATTTGAAAAAGACTATTTGAATAAATTCCTATGCTTAGTATATGGAAGTAGAAACAGACGAGTATGGTAAGGCATGATTTTCAATCAAGTATTTCATACGTTTTTTTTTTAGGTACAGTCAACTTTTTTTGAGATGCGTTGTTTTTTCTTGCTGACAATAACTAAATAAAGCTTTAATAACAAAATGGGGTATAATATATAACCATCATCCGGTAAAATGTTTTTTTTTTTTTTTAAAGAAGATCGCGAAGTCGTGATTTCAGTATCCACTTAAAATTTTATAAAGTGAAGCTTTCATTTTTTTTAGTAGATTCTGCTTCAAACATTCATTTTCTTTTATTAATGGCCTAATAAAAAAAATTCACGGATTTACTACGTAAAATTTGAAAAAGTAAATTACTTTTACGCGTCAGAAAATCTAAAAATATCTATAATACGAAACATTCTGTAATATAATCGTATACGAGATTAAAATTCCCCCAATAATAAGACGTGGAATGACGAATGGGCATAAAATCAGAGCACCTAAGAAGCGAATAAGAAGATACCGCCGGGCTTGTTATTCAGCGCAGGGCACAATATCGAGCGTTAAAACGAAACAAAACGCGACGCAGACGGCGTATCGTGAAAAATCCGTATCGCGCTTAGATAATATATATAATAACATCTCGATCTCCCCAACGGCTTCTATTTAGGCGCCGGCCATAAATATTTATGCACGTGAGCAGCGCCGTGATATACGGCCAGCGCGGCGCGGATTGCGCCTACAGCTCCAAACACAAGAGCCCGACCTTTTTCTTTATATATTTCGCCGCAGGGCAGAAGGCAGATTGAAAACAGCAAGAGAGGGGGAGGCAGAGGGAAGCGGGAAGTTGTTTTGAGATTTGAGACTAAAGTTGAGGTTAAATCTGACGTATCAGCATTGATATTTTCTTTACGTTTTTAAAATTAGAAATTTTTGAAAATATTTAGTATGTGGTGCAGCTTTGATCGTGCGAACTATATATTTTATGTCAATTTTAAGTGATTTCATTCATAATTTTATAAGAAAATTTAAATAATTTTGTAGTCACTTTCTCCTACAGTTATGAGTGGAATTACTTGAAATTATTAAAAAATTTAGATTTAAAACAAATTTGTTTTGTTTCTTAAATATGAAATAAAGAAAGTTCTAATGCTGGTATATAGTAGATCTCTAAAAGGGGAAGTTAAATTCGTAGTTAAAAATCTACTATACTGGAATACTCATTTTCTTTATTACTTAAACAAAAGAAATTTTCGAAAAAATTAATAATATTGTATCAAGAGTGTCTAATTTCAATTTCAAGTTTTTCCATTCATAACTGTCGGAGAAAAATAATTAATATAAACTTAATACAAACGTAACACGAAAATCTACTATTTGTTTCCTACACTTTGGAATGAAATGGCTCGAAATCGAATTTCTATATAATTATACATATAATATAATTATACATTCTTTAATTATATAGATATAGTTTGATTATAAAGATTTAATTATATAGCACTATAGAGTGAATTGTTAAAAAATCTGATTTGATTTTCAAATAATACAAGATAATATCTATTCTAGTGCACTAACCACGAGTTGTACATCCCCTTAATATAGACGGTTGACGTTTAATCACGATGAATGCGACGCAATAGTACCGGGTGGGTGTCTCGAGAATGGAGTCTGAATTTAATTGGAATTTCTATGAGATATGATGGATTGCGAGCTTTTCCTTTTTGGTGACGCGAAATGCTGCAGCTTCCGGGGATACATAGGGTGTCATCCGATGCTGCGAGTTGACACGCTGATCCATACTCGTACGCTTACTGGAGCATATTAATTTTAGATTTTCTCCATTATATTACAAAATATCAATTTTAGATTTTCTCCACCATATTAAAAAATATAAATTTTATCTTTTTAGGCACGACCGCTACACGGAAGTGCCTTATATTTTCACTACAGCAAAAAATGAGTGCATGTGCGATTTTGTTTGTTTATAAGACATCTCCTTTGCATTTCAACCGAATTGGCTGAACAGAACCTTCGTTTTACTACTAGAAGGTGACAATAAGGTTTAGGACCCATTAAATAAAATCCTACGCATACAGCCGCACAAAGAGTACATTCAAAAAATGAAAAAAAATCTGTTTTCTTGCTCTATCTTGAAAAATATTGATTATTAAAAAAAAGGCTGAAAATGCATTTTAGAGCTCTACAAAATACATCTTTTTTGTATACAAAATTTATTTGTAGAAGGTAATAATTTTGACAGAATCGTGGTTGAATGTTGTTTTTAGCTTAAAAAAGCGTATTTTAGCCAATAACTTTTAAGGATTTGGTTTCTGACAAAAATACAAAAAGTTGTAGATCTCAAAAAAATACAACTTTTTTATATTTATCATTTTTCTCTAAAATTGAATCCAAACAAATGAC
>JAXIUT010056235.1:0-10251 GCA_035586675.1 Eurytoma californica | reverse complement strand
AAAACAATTTTTACTTATAATTTTTAATAATTTTGATTGCACATTTTGTATTAGATTTGAAATATTCTTATATGCGCGAGATTCGATCAACTTATTTTTTTTATTTTTGACATAAAAGATTACTTTGTTAAGAACTATTACAAAAATTACAAAAATGGTATAATTAAATAAAATAATCAAAAGGTATACTTCTAATTTAAAGTTCCCGAATAACTTCGTATCATTCCGTGCTCAATAAACGCAGCGTCGAATTTTCCACGCAACAAAACCCAATATAGGTCGCTCTGCACTCACAAGCGCTCGCATCCCCTTCCGCAATCTTCGTCTTCGCCGACAATTTGCATGCGTGCGCGTCCCTTTGAGCGCGCGGCGCGTCGATCCCAAGGGCCGGCAAACACGCCGGGCTCGATATAAAAATCACGAGGTCGTCCCCTCGGCGTCGCCCGGCAGCGGAGGAAAAAAAAAGGGCGAAGCGAACGCCGCGCGAAAATAGTAGAGAGAGGCGAGTCTCGCGCGGCACGCGCCCCGGGGGAATAATCGCCGCGCGCGTCCGCGTACAGTTCCGGACGGCGAAAGGAGCGGCCCGAGGGGGGGCCGCCGCTCTATTTTCGTCGCCGCGCTCGTTTTCATCTTTTGATCGTCAGCGCGACCCGTTAATAGACGCGCGCCACCGGGCCAAGCGCGCCGGAAGCCCGATCAGCTGATTCCCCGACTTTTCGGCTTTCGATGGTCATTCGGAAGGCAAGCGCAAGCGGGTGAGTCACGCGCTCGCGTGAATTTATCGCTTCTGGGAGATGGGGAAATGACCGGCGCTGGCGTTAAGTTCAAACGTGTTTTTTTCTGAGACTTTGTAGATTAGCTTCTCTTTTAGATTGAGTGTTCATAGTACGTGCGATATTGTTTATATTCTTTTTTTGCCAAATATATTTTTATATTTTAATGTGGTAAATCGTTTTTTAAATTTTATTTTATTATGCATGATTGTAAAACTGAAAGTATATTAGATAAAAGTAATCAATATAGTATGCCAAATTATTTAAATAATTTATGCAACCCTGAGCATAAAGCACTGCTTCACGTACACTTGCGCATTCTTGGGTGTGCTAAATCAGTACTTTACGACGTCTTTGCATAAAATATTGTTCGATACTTGTGTCAGAAGTGATTTTCGGACTCGCTTCGCTCGGGCGCTAAACACACGCTGGTTCAATAATCACCTCTGTATGAAAAACTACTGTTATTAATCATTATATTTATTTTAATTAATTATTATTTATTTATATTTTATTTTATTTACTGCTTATCTAAATTACATGTAACTAATTTTAAATATTACAAAAGTGGTATTAAAAATCATAAACGTACTTTCGACCCTATTAAGATTTTCAGAATAAGTAAAATATAGAATTTGGAATTAAATAATATACATTATAAAACATTAAATTTTTTTTAAAAATTACATTTAAATTTTAAAAATTAGAGCTTTACTAGATAATTTATTTTTTATGCAAAACATAAATCCATGTATTTTATTCGCTCTCTACATTAGGTCTAACGAAATCAATACTAATAAATTTATCGCTGGTAAAATATTATCACGACTTTATTACGAAAAATATATTCACAAAAAGTTTACTGACGATAAAAATATTACTAAAGCATGAAAATAAATAAATACTCGTCTTACTCAAAGTAACAAAATTAGGAAACTCATACAAAGTCAATAAAGAATGAACTTTTCAAAGTAAACCTTTACTACCGTGAAACCCAATATCAATTCAAAGGGCGTGCTCACAATGGCACAACAAACCAATGCGAGTCAACGATTACCAATTTGATGAGGCCGATCCTCTGTGAATCCGCACCCTCGCGCCGGCCACCTGCGCGGCGTCGCATTGTTATGGGAATCCGCTCGGACTCGAAGAATGCCGCGCACCTCCCGACGTCGCATCGCGTATTCCATTAAAGTGCAAAGCAGACCCCGCCGGCGGCCACCCACCGATCGCTCACCTAAGTGCAGCGCGTCGTCGCTCGAGACACCAAGGGCCTCCGCGCGAATATCAGCCGCGCCGGGGCGGGACTGCGTCAGATCGCGGCGCGCCCAATTGAAACTTCGTTAGGTCGTCGGGGCTAAATGCGGGGCAATCCAGTGTGTACGCCGATCGCTCTCTTTATGGGTCAATCCCGCGAGCGCGCATTCAGCGCGCCGGCCGATGTAATCCGAGAGCGACTGCGCTTTCGCCTACTTTCTGGCTTGGATATACAAAATTGAGGTTTTAGTTTTTTCTTTTTCAACTTTTTTTTATTTATTGAAAACCAGATAATTTACATAGTAAATCCTATTGGAGGTAAGCAATGTTACCTGTACATAGGCTGGTTTAAAAAAAATACAGTAAAAAAATACAACAAAAAAGACTTATAGATAAAAACTTACAAACTAAACTAAAAACTAAATTGGAAAACATTTCTGTATAACATTTTATAAACTATATAAAGAGAAAATATATACCCAGATATTTTATATATTCGATACTAATTACTACCCGACAGTAATAAACTTTTTTAATTTCTTTTTTATATTTTCTTTGTTTAAGTTTAAGTTTTTTAATTCTAATGACAAGGAATTATAAATTTTGATTGCAAATATATAGCTGTTCTTATCACTAATTGCTTTCTTCATTTTAGGAAGAATAATACTCTTATTTCTAGTCTTTGAGGTATTTTTAATATAAATGTCTTTAAGTTTCTCATAGTGATAGGTAATAGACTCTAGCATGAACAGTTGACTGATGTTTAAAGGTTTTTTTTTTTACTAATATTTATTATTTTTATTAATGACATTAATAAACGATGGGATGATGTTTTAAAGGATTTAAAAACGTGATTTCATTGGTTCATAAGTACAGCTGGTTGAGTGGCGCCAAAATTCAAAAAGCTTTTGTATAAATTTCCTGCAACTGCGAAAATTGTGATACATACAGGTAAATAAATAGATACGAAATATCTGAGCTCACGAAGTACGTTGCATTTGGCCAGATATTATTCAAGAAATAAAGCTCCGTGAAAGCACTGGAAAGTTTTCTAGGAATGAGATTTTTTAGGACAAATAAAAAAATACTGCGATGAGAAGTTCTGGATTTACAATTTCTTGTAAACCTAGAAAATATCGTAACAGATTCTTGTTATCTATCTGCATTTTCTTGTTTTATATTATACAAAAGAGAGATGGAGAATTACAAATCAATTACAAAATTGTTTGCAATATTCTTAAAAAGAAAAATAAAGTTGTAAATTTAGAAATTATTTATTCCTTGCCAATCTCTTTTCGCTGCAAATTCAAATCTTTCCACACGTAAAAGCCATAAAACCTGCGACACCGCGTCAACCCGGCGTCGATAAACGAACGAAAACAAAAGCAAACTCGCTGGAAGTGGGTCGAGCAAACAAAAAGCCCGAGCTTGAAAACTCGTAATTAACAAACATTGCTCCATCGGCGAAATGATCCGCGGGGTCGGCTTTAATCTCGGCGGAAGCCCCGGCCATTCGTCTCGGCGAAAAAGCGGCCGATGATGCCCGATTCCCGCGGAGCCGCGGCGTGCGTTAGCGGCGAAGGAATGCCGGGCATCCGGAGGTCGCGTGCGCTGGCGCCGTGCCATCGGCCGACGCGCGCGATGAATCATTTTCCCCGTCGGATTACGCCGGCTTTACGGGCCTATATAGCGAGCGAAGACTTTCCCTCCCCCCCGATGGCTCGGGTGTAGAGGTGGGCGGCGAATATTGGATATCGCGATAATGAAGGGGAATGGCGTTTTTAGCGGTTGGGGGGGAATCTTCGATTCGTTTTTACACTTTTAACGGAGAGGTAATGAGGTGCGGGGAGGGGGCGGTGCGAGGGGGGTGAAATTGAAATTGCGCGACTGAGTTGAGATGGATCGGGTAAAGGACCAGCGTAATTTGCGAATTTTAATTGCAAAGTGCTTTAATTGCGAAAGAAATTGACTAATGATGGCGGAGAAGATAGCGGGGGATGCGTCGGGCTGTCAGAGGAATAACTTGTTTCAATTTATAGGAAAGCGTTATTTTTATAAACTTTATTCGAAGCTCGTGAGGATTAAAATTGGTATTTATTTTATTTTTTACAAAAAGTAATCAGCTTTGAAGAATATTTTTTCCATAAAATGAAATTTTAATTTTCTGTACATTTTTTATATTTGTGAACTGCAGGTAGATAAAGATTAACAAAAATTCTGTTCAAGTTTAACGTAGCACGCAAATTTGATACTTTTCCTTGGAAATTTATATAAACGCTATTTAAAAGTTTACTAAAAACAAATATATTTTTTAAGTAAATTTAAAATTTTTAGCCGATTAAAATTAACTTTATTTCAACAATAAAATAATACTCGAGACATAATCTCATTTTCCCTGATTGTATATTGCACTCGAAGAAAAATTTGTTAATTCTACAGTTTTCGGCATTCAAAATTTAATACTTTTCATTGTAAAATTCAATGTTCATAATTTTCACTACTAAACATTATACGTCATTATTATAACATTTACAGCTTTTTGAACAGAAAAAAAATCATCGCAACTCAACACTACCTTTCAATTCTCATATCAAACGTATTGCTAAATTTTTGCTCGACCTCTTCTCCATTTTCCGTGTGGAAAATTTAAAGCGCGTATAAAATGCGCGCGCTACCCGGCGATCCGAAAAAACTTTCTCTGAAAAGTAGATATAGCCAGCTCGGCGGGCGCGCGAGTAATCCAGTACAAAATCCTTCATTAAGCGCATCGCGCTCGAATCCAGATCTCCTCCCCCCCTAGATAACTTTTGCCAAGAAACTCCCGCGCTAACTTCCCGGGCGCGTATCCGTAAAATTTCTCGCGCTCCCCTTTCTCCCCCGATAAAAAGCCAAAGCTCGCGCGGCGTTTTGCGCTCCGCGGTGAAAGGACGACCCATCCGCGCGCCATTAAAAAAATACGCGGCTCCGGCGAAAGAGAAAAAGAAAGGTCAAAGAGAAAGAGAAAGCGAGAGAGAGAGAGAGCAGCGCACAATGCGGGAGTTGCGTTTTTCCCATTAAAGCGCGACATCCTCGTTACGCGGCGCCCGCGCTTTCAAAGCTCGCGCCCGCCGTTTAGGCGAGCGCGCCATTCAGCCCCCCCTCGTCAAGGGCCGCCTTTATTCCAGTCCTCGCGCGGCTTTTGCCACCCCCCACGTGAGTTTCTGCAACTTTCTGTCTTCGCGCCAGGTGAATTTTTCGCCGCGTTTTTAACAAGGTACTTAATGAACCATTTCTCGTTTACGCTGCTTCACTAGTTCGCTCGATATTTTACGGTTTACGGTTACGACTGAATCGAAGCGTTTCGCGCGGTTATAATTGCGTGTTTGAGGGGCTCTTCGAACGAGAGATGTTCCGATTTACAATTGGTTAAAGCGCGAAAATGGAATGTGTATGTGCGCGTTTGGGTGGAATTTGAAATTACAACGATATCCGCGAGTGCCGTGCTCGGGAGTAAAAGGAAACGAGGGTGTAAAAAATATTATTTTCAAAATGTATTGCGCCCGCGACGTAAAAGTTTTTACTCAAGAAATAAGTCCTCTTGATGCATGATGCTTTATCCCGACGTCTATATACCGCATTACAACGCTTGTTTTCATTTGCGTTTTATTACCGTATGCATTTTGTATGATTTATAATAAAGTAAAACCATGTGACGTAGTTTATTTTGGTACGTGGTCGCTTCATCCATTAAGCAGCATGCATTAAAGCACGCAGTTACTTTTAACTGCCGTTTCAATCTATTGTATACAGATAAGCACTACGTCGTTGCATTTTAACGAAAAAGGAGAGTGTCTAATTATTTAACAAAACCGCGCAGATTCAATTTGAATCGCGATTTCGTTGAAATTAGAGTAGGCATTGTGGGGCGCGCAATTAGTTAACGCTTAGTTTGACACTTCATGCATTTTTTCGAAAGAGTTCAAGGAGCGAATTAGCGCAAAGTGTGCGAGCCCGCGCACTTGCAGGGAAAAAAACAACGAAAATTCCACTTTTTTCGCGGCGGAAGTTTGCCCTGGGCACATTCAACCCACTTAAACAAAGAGGAAATTTAATACTCGCGAGCTGGTGTACACCCACCGCTAGCCGACGATTTTCAAGGACCTGCCTTTAATCATACATGTAGAGTAAAAAATTACAGCGTGATTCAACAATGTGGATTTTGAAAAGAGATCGTGACTCTTAAAGTTGCCTGTTATCTATGTTTCACTATAAAGAGAGTGTGGGACGTCTTATTGGCGAACTCTTCGATTCTTCTGGATCTAGGTCGTACATCTGAAGCCGTTAATAATGCGTCTTTCAGAGCAACATTATTCGAAAACTTCTGAAAAGTTTAAATAAAAAACTACTTTAAAGTTTGAGTTACAAAGAACTAATTTGAGATAAAAGTAACACCATGTTTGAACAAAGTTTTAACACAATTGTTTTAGCAGTTTTACGCTCTACCTAAAAAGTTTACTGTTTGTGCGCAGTTTTACTTGCAAATTTGTATCGCCCCTCTAAGAACGGGTTAATTAGCCAAGATTAGTTTCAATCCTGTACCAAAATGCATCATTCGTAACCTACAATATATCCAAACTACGTGCTGATACATGAACAATCACAGGTCACAATCAGCTCAATGCGTCGCCAACCGCAAACGTAAAAAACAGCGCGCGGTCGGCGTAATGCACTCGCCAGTTAATTATCGAAAACTAGACATTCTGCATTTTTTATGCAAAACATAACATACACAATTTTTCAAATTGCAAAAAATGATGTCTCGACTTTAAGAAAAGAATATTCATAAAAGTTTTACTGACGATGTTATAACTAAACAATGCAAACACTTTTAATAAATAACTTACTCGAAGTAACTGTCTATTCCTACGAAATGAATAAAAAATTAGCTTTCAATCCTGTATTCAAAATTCATCATTCAGAACCTATACATACACCATCATCCAAACTACGCGCTGATGCGTGAACAATCACAGGCCACAATCAGCTCAATGCGTCGCCCGCCGCAAGCGAAAAGAATAGCGCGCGGTCGGCGTAATGCACTCGGCCGTTAATTACCGAAACGAGCGGGTAAGAGTCGGCCGTGTTATGAGAAAGGGCCGCGTTCTGCGATCGCGGCGATTCATCCATTCGGGGCCGTTCATTCATTAGCGTCGCCGAATGCGCGTATCAATCACGCGCTCGCTCGTATCGCGCGCGAAACCCCCCGCCAGCCCCGTTTTCTCCCACAGGCGCTTCGAAATTAAAACGGCCCGATATTGAGCTCGCCGGCCCCGGCTTTAGCATACGCCACTGTCGCGCGGCCCGACTGATGAAACGGAGCGCCGCGCGCGAGAATCCGCTCCCGCGGGGACGGTGACTTTTGTGCGCCGCGGTGACCGATTTTTCGAGACACGTGTACAGATCGATTTTGACTCGCAACAATGATGGATTATTCTTTTTTTTTTTTTTTTAGATGTAAAGGCGCGCGGGTTTTACCTTTTTTTATACTTTAATAATTTACGTGGAAGAAGATAAAAGATAAACTTTTATATTTTTCTTTAACGCTCATTTTCTCAATTTCTGTTGAGCGTATATTGTACAACAATTTACACAAATAATTATGCTGTGACCTATATTGAATTTGAAAGAACTAACTATATAGCTAAAACTTACTGGTGAACAGAACATTGAAGAGAAACATACGTAAATTTGAAGAAAGACATTGTGGTACATTCATTAAGAATTTCAAAAGAAGAAGAATTATGATTTGATCATAAATTCAACCTTTATGTGCATCGCTCTTATTTTATAGTTCATACTGTAGAATCAACTCACTTCTGCGTATTTTTTCAACTCTCATAAATAGTAATCAAATCTCTATGTTTATATTCATTTTTCTATCAGCTATACTCACGTTCAAAGTCTTTTATTATCAAGGACTCTACAAATAAATACTTTAAAAATAAAACCCAACACATTAAATAAAAAAACGGTGAATATAAGTCTCTCATCAGATGAATAAAGTATACACAATCTTTGAGAGCTATACATTACTAATCGAGTCGTAGTTCGTTCTCAAACGAAAAACAAACAATCCATCATGCGCACTCGACTATTCAAGCGAGAATAGGGGAGTTCCCTTTCCCAAGTCACTCAGCCCCTCGACAAAGGTATCCACATTAAAGCCTCTTTTTCAAACAATTCCCAATAAAGCTCATTTAATTTTCGCCCCACGCACTAGCGTACAGCCGGCTACAGCCGCATTCGAAGCTCTCACCTACCCTCCCGCGCCGTCGCCCTTATGCACACCCCTACAAGACAACGCCGTTAAAATAAGCGCGCTGAATCCCCGGCAGCGAGTGAAAATTTTGCCTTCCCGTCATTATGCCGCTCGCAGCCGTAATACCGCGCGGGTAACGCTCGCGCGGCGCGCAATAAACGTTGCCTTTCATTTTCGCCTCCACCCCGGCTTTTACGAGTTCCACCTCAGCGGGCTTTCATTTTTCATTATTCCCCGGGTTTAATTGCATCGGAGCCTTCGGGAGCCCCGGCGCGCGCGACGACTCTCGAGTTGACGACTTTTCATTGCCCTCGGCGGCGGCATCCGTTACAAGCGCGGGGGCGTTTCGCGTGCGCGCCGCGACCGAATCGGAACGGCACGCGATATCTCGTGCCCGTACGAGGACGGTATATTCGCCCGGCGAATCTTTCGCGTGGCGGCGGGGCTTTATCGTCGCTACACCCCCCGCACGCGGGTTTATGCGGACTGTTGTGCAGCGGCCCTGGATGCGGCAAAAATACGATTTAATCGCTGCCATTTACGAGTTCAGCGAGTTTGATGGGCTTGATTCCGCGCGCGCTGCGCGGATTTTCCACGGCGGGAGAAAAGACAATTGCGATTCTACGAGATGACCGCGCGATGCTTTTTTTTTATGCTTATGGCTGTCGCTGCACGCATGTTTTTTATCTTGTTCATCTTAATGGGAGTTTTGTGTATGAAAAACCTTAAGCGAATTGTATGCTTAATAAAATGTCACGCAAATGAAGATATGTCTAATTTTGGAACGAATCTGCACTTACAATATTAACTGTTTATGTAAACATAACATGTGTACCATTTGATTTGATGTAATTGTGTTATCGTTGAAACTGAGAAACATCACCCCAGTTGTCCATTGGACTATATATATAAAATCTGTATGACGTTGCTCGCAATAATCGATGTTGTACGGATTCCAACTATGTTATCAAATATTGCCACACCAATACAATAGTTTTGATAATAATAGGCATTTAAATAAAGGCATAAGAGATTGTTGTAAACAATTTTGTGAGTCTGCAAAGTGGATTTTGACTTACTCTGAAGATCTTAGATTGAATTTATATATAAAAGAAGTAATTTCATCGAGTGGATTTAAAAGAGTTCGGCACAGCTTAAGATTTCATCAATGGTATTTTCACGTACTTATATGGAAGAAGCCAATTGAAATTCAATGATCGAAATTGCAATAGAATAAAAAATAAAATCTTTTCCCAATGATCCCGCAGTTGAATTTCAAATAGAAATTTTACGATGCGGTGTTATCTTGATGGCTGCATTTTAATAATGAGATGGAAAAGTGAAAGGATTTAGCTGTGAATTTATGTAATCAAAGTTAACTAAATTCAATTTCTGAAAACAGTTATCTTTGTTATTTGGCAAAAAGTAAAGTCGTATATATCATGTTTGAACTGATAATTGAGGTACCATCACAATAACTACCTGTTTTTGCAACTGCAAACCTCAAACGTTCTTTGATTTATTAGTAAAATTATTATTGCCAACGTCTCGATAGTGACAATCTTTAACGATTGTTTTAAAATGTTCTGACAAGGATCTTACAACGAATTTATTTCATAGCTCTAAAGAAGATGTTCATAAATTTTGTTAATAAATCATTGTACATTCGATCATTTAAATCATCGTTAATATTGTAATGATCCATACCTCGTGCCTTATGGAAAGCTCGCAAAGATCTAAAAAACTGAAAATAATTCCAAAGAAATTTTCAATTACGAAATCTCTGAAAAATTGTTAGTACCCGGAAAGCGATAATTTTTCGTTCGCCGACTTAATCACCCCGATTGAACGAGCGTTAGCATCATCCATAAAACGAGCGCGCAGGCAGCCTTGCGGAAAATGTATGAGCAGGCAATGAAGCAG
>JAXIUT010056203.1:0-10255 GCA_035586675.1 Eurytoma californica | reverse complement strand
GCACTTGCTCTCTCGCCGTCGTACTCTTCGGAGCGCGAGTATATATAGATATACTCGCGTGCCGATTACAATATTTTCTAAACTCGGCGTAACGTAGCTGTTTCTCACGCAGTGAGAAATACCTACGTTACAACTAAACTACCTAAAGTTAACCTTATATATTCGAGCTGCCAGTTAAATCGAACATTTCAGCTTTTGTAGCACTTTCCTTCTTCTGACAATGAGTTGACTAGACAGTCATTACATAATCTTTGTTATTGAAGGTTTCATATTCGCTCTGAACTGAGATCAATTTATTCGAACTATGTGGAGTTTCATTATAAAAATAAACTGTTTTATTCAAGCTAAAACTCAAGTGGTTTTTGGCAGGTATATCTCATAAATTAAAACTTCAAGCTTTTCTAATTAGTTTAATTAGAGCTTTTTGCGGCATTATTGTGCTCAAGTAATTAGCCCGCTGTAATTCTATTTCAAACTTATTTATTAAGTACATCCAACTTCCTTATATCCTTTTGTGATTTCTGAACTTCGATCACAACGAAGGTGACAGAATTTTGTTTTTATATTTTCAATATATATTTTTCAAGTTTTGAATGGATGATTCTTGATAACGACTAGTTATACTTTTATTTATCACCAGATATACTCTTGTAATCTGTGAAAAATCATTAACAAAACAAAAGGTCGACAATCACTAAGATATGACTTAGAAAAGGTCCAGCTTATTGCGTGAAGGCATACAGCCGCTCTCCGCTCAATTTAACAAAACTATAATTTATAATATTGGATACAAACTTTCCACTCAAACATATATAGACATAAAAATCAACTCCTTTAATCAGTTAATTTCAAATTCTTTTCATTACTTCAAGCATATTTATTTCTTGACAAGACTTTAATTTACATTTAACAGATTAATTATTAATTTTATTACTGTTACTTTAACAAACTACATTATTACAACCAAAAAAATCATTTAAATTATTTATTTTCCTATTTGTCACCTTATTTTAAAATTTGAATAGCTAAGAGCACTGCTCGTTGCTTTCTGAATTTAGTTTTACCAATTTGCTTAGGATCATTAAATTTAACATTTTTAACATGAATTTTCATTTACTTTCAAGCTATTTTTCCATTTATTCAATTTTAAACTCAATTTTAATTTCAAGCATATTTCCTTATTACAAGGTGTTCTTTACGGCAGATATTCACATCGTCTTGCGTTTATACGTACAACTCACTGCTACGGTCAAGCTGTCTAATTCAAGCTTCTTTAAATAATTTAGAAACATTTTTCGTAAGTATAACCACTACCACAGTCATCATTTACAATTTTTAATAAAATCCTTCAAGCTTGATCATTTGTCATTATTAATACAAACATGCTCCTTCCGATTTTATAATCGTTAAATCATAGTTATCTGCATTTAGTACATGCTCTGTAGCACTGGATTCAGCCAGAAAAACCATTTGAAAACTCCACAAATCAAATTTCTCAATGTGCTTATTACTCGAACTTAATCAAATTTAGGTCTTTAAAATCCTTCTAAATAAATTATTTTCACATCGTAGTTTTCAACTAAAGCCATCATGTTTATCATTTTGATACGAGTCTGGGAACTCACACCGTCTCTAATGTTTGTCCTCTCAAGAAATTTTCTCTCTAGTTGTCTATCGTAGTATGGGCATTCGCACGTATGCGTTTTTCAAGCCTCTTTACAATTGTAACACAATTATCACTCTTCGAACTTTTCACCTTTTTGTGTAAATCAGTTGGAACAGAGACCTCATTCCTGTATGATGTGTGATGGGCTTTAGATCCAACTATTTCTTTTTTTATAAAAAACTTCGAACAATACTCGAGTTGACTTTCTGAAATGTAATATGCGGATTAGTCTGTTATTAATCACTTGCCTATAACATTTTGGCTAATAGATCGCAGCTTAAATAAGCCATACAGTGAAGCTGTGTCGACAAATCGACCTCAATAATGACAATAGTACATTATGCATCTAGGGAGCACAGTGGTCAATGGACGCCCTGCGTGAAGTGCTCGCTTCGCTCGGGCGGCATTCACGCAGGCCGTGCTTGCCCACTGAACTCTCGTGGTGCATATATTACTTTTCTACACATCAGGCGGAAAGTGCGTACACAAATATTATTATAAATAATATTTATTTTGCAAAAAATCTCTTTGTACGAGCGAGTTGAGGCTCAATCGATTAACGACTCGGCGCTAACTTCAGTTGGCTCGAGTCTCGGGCAGAAACTATGAAGAGAGATAAGGTGGCGGGAGTATTTGAATGAAAGCAATGAGTTTTCGGCACCGCGGCATTTGCGGCCCGAGCGAAGCGAGCGGTGCTGGCCAGCGGGTGCCGAAAACATATATGCAAATAAAAAAAAATAAATTTCCTTTATTATTCTAACCTCCAAATCGCATCTATATGATTTTTCGGTTTTCAAGGTAAAAATTGTTGCTCAAGTTAGTAAATTAATAAATTCAGGTTTTTTTTTAATTTTAATTGCAATTAAAACACAAGTGTAGTTCTTTTGAGATAATATATTTATTAAAAATATATAAAGGCTACTAAAGTTAATATTTATATTAAATTTCAAAAAGTACATTAATTTACAATAAACTTTATATGTTTGTTAATTAATAAATTACATGTAAAATTATTTGTTTGACTTTTAGTAATAAATTAAATACTAATCTATTTATGTTCAGCTTTGCATGAACAATAATATTTTTTAGTCACTAATTTGGACACTAACCTTTCTTCAATTCACTATGACCGAAATCTTAATTTTACGATAATCTTAATTTGACGATAATTTTAACCTCGATACTCTTGACAGTAATGTTACAAGATATTTTCAAAATAAATTACAAAGGGCACTTTTATATTCAGTAACTCTGCTATTTGTTAAAATGATCTTGTAGCGGTGAGTTAGTAAGCGGTTAGGCAGGATCAGCTGGGCGGACGCTCAACTCGCTTCAGTCTATGAACGTATTACATAGATGGGCTTCGCGCTTGGAAATCGGCGGGGAGGAAAGTGGTTCCTAGGGCGCCCATTGCCTACTTTACCACCTGGTAGCAGGGAGCACAGTACGCACTTTACGTGTGGTGTGTAGAAAAAGCCTTTTTCCTTTAAGATTGCACCACGTACTACATAATCTCCTCCTCAAGCTAACAGGGGTCAGACTAATCTCTTATCTTTCTGCTTTCTGCTTTTATTTCCAACTGAATCTCGGATATTAGCATCCTTGGTATTAAGAAACGTATTAAGAAAGAATATCACAAATTCAGATTTTATTTTCCAACTTCATTCAATTTCACTCGAGCTAATTTCATTTACCAATCGATTTCATATAATAAATCAAACATAGATAATTCGAGCATTAAATAATTCAGTAGGAAATTCGTTATCTTGAATTCTCAAGTATGAGACAATCAGATTCAATTTCAGAATCTGCACGGCACTTACTCAGGTTCATGCTCATTATCTGTATAAGCTCCTTTGCTCTAGAATAGGTTCCAACTTCAGGCTAGTTCATTAGGAGTTTCTACTCTGCTCTCTCTTAAACTTTCTCATCCGTCCAACAAATTGTCTCGCTGTTGCCACGTTTATACTCAATAAACTGATCAAACAGAAAGTTCCACAAGGAGTAGCGAGTTGATTTATTCAGGTCTACGCTCATTCCCGTACAAGAGCATTTAGATTTTCTTAAAATTCGAACTTCTACAATCTCCAACTTATTTATCTCAGCTAGACCACGTGAAGTTTAAAGAGCATTATTAGAACTCATTAAATGAATAAAAATCACTTTAGTAATTTTCATTATCGTTTTTCTTCATCAAATTGGACTAATTGTTATGTCCCAGGCGGTGTATGATCGGAGCTGAAGAGGGCGGGGGCGACGTGGGCAGCAAAAAAACAACGTCGAGCACACAAACTGCGTTTTTGCCATTTATTTGGTTTTACACTTACACTAGATTACTACACTAACTAAACGCAAGGTTCCGGAACCCAATGAGTCGTCAAGAAGGCGAGGAGGGACCCTTAGACTGCTCCGGAGGGCCGCGACCGGTCAGCGCTCTCCGGAGCACCGAGCTGCCCCTCCTCGGGCTACACGACGACTGCCGTCGCCGCGACGTATCCGAAAGCTGCAACTCCGCTCCGGCTCCAACACCGTGGGAACCGATGCTGAGCGCAGCCTTTCAGGCCCACCGGACACTCCTTATCACTCGGAGCCCGGCGAGCCGCAACTTCTTGCACGAAAAATATAATGTATAAAACGAAAGAATATTTTGCTGTCGGGCAGGACATAACACTAATCATTATTCTTTACTTTTCATCAGTATTATCGAACTTAAGTGTCCTCCTCCTTTGACGGGTTTTTATTTATCAGATCCAAATACAGTTTTTATGCTGTCCTTTGGTGTTATAACTGTGGTGGATTTTATTACCTTGCAGTTTGGTACTAAAATTTCCGATCAAGCTGTCATTGTGCTGATCACAATCGTCAACATTTTTATGCTGACCGGTCGGCGTACCGTCAGAATCAAGCATATTTTTCCAGCTTTGAGGACCGAATCTTCTCATGCTAGCTTGAGATAGACTCCGGTGTTGTCCCTACCTCTTCAGCTCACACTTTCTTATTCCCTCTCCACAGAGTATAGCTTTTCTTTCTCGATACTTAATTTCTTTGCAATCAAAAATGTAATCCACTTACAAACGGACCGCCAGGCGTATCGGTGATTATCATAGGCTCTTTGGTTTTAAGCCTGACTAATTTCTTTAATTGGCATTCAAGGCACTGTTGAATGCGTCTTTGAAAGTCTTATTTCAAATTTTCCCAATGGTAACGCTGTCGTATTCGATTGTAAGTTTTAGAAACTCCTCTATGGCCTCCTATAGGAGAATTGTGGAGTTCGTAAAACACTTCGTCTTGTTTTTCAAACGTAACATAATCTAATTTGCCTGTATAAAATAGAATAGTTATTTCGGCGGTAAAAAAGGCATTTTCAATTAAACGTTGGACAGTCATCCATGCTATATTTTTAACGTTACTACTTTTTGCAAAATTTATGTCTTTTAATTTATTTCTTTCGGCTAATGCGCGTAAATTAATTAAGGAATTCTTAAGTGCGTCTTCAATAGAATATGAATCCGATAATTCGTCTTGAATACATAAAGAATATATTTTATAATTTTTATGAGTCTTAATATTTACTTCATGAATCGCTAATGGATTATCAAAGTTCAATTTATAACTTTCTTTTAATTTCTCTGAGGCTAAATCACAAGGTGTTCCATCTGAAGTGACGAAACAAGCTATATTACCCTTACGACATTGAATCGGTTCGTCTATCATCACAAATTTAGATTTTGTGAGTGGTGATGAAAGCTCAGTACCTGAATCAATTGAAGTGAGTATCTCATCTTCAGCGATAAAAATACGTCAAGGATCTTTTTCTTCATTCACAGATCTTTTTACTTCAGCTTCTATATTATCCTCATCATTAGATGAGATCTCACTTTCTACGTAATTAGGATCTTTATCAACAAGACGTTCCAAACGTCGTAGTGGTAAATTAACTAATGGATCGATATTATTTTCATTTGGAAGAGTTTTGTTTGGCTCATTTTTTTGGCTTGAGCTCTGATGACTACATTGACTACTGGATTCCGAGAAAGAGCGTCAGCATTCGAATTTAACCTTCCAGGTTTATGTATCACTTCGTAGTCATATTCCGAGAGCTTGAAACGCCATTTCTGGACTCGAGTATTCAAATCTGCAGTTTTAAACCAGACAAGCGGTAATGATAGTTACTTTCCGACCGTATATGTAACTATGAAAGGTTTTAACGCTATGTATAATAGCTAGAGCTTCCTTTTCATAGGTCTCATATTAAGCTCAGGACCTCGAAGTACTCGCGAGGTATAAGCTATGGGAAAATCTTTGCCGATGGGCCCTTGAGAAAGAACTCCTCCCACAGCATAGCCCGATGCGTCTGTCGTAATATTATAAGGTTGATCTAGATTTGGGAACTGAAGAATCGGTGCAGTGCATAGCAAATTTTTTAATTTATTAAATGCCTCATTTGTATCTTCAGTTCACTCAAACTTGACTTCCTTTTGTAAAAGTGGCGTAAGTGGTTTCGCGATGCGAGCGAAATCTTTTATAAATCGCCTGTAATAACCCGCGAATCCTAAAAACTGACGAACATTTTTGATAGTTTTAGGAAAGGGAAATTCTTTCATGGCTTCAATTTTCTTTGGGTCGGGACTTAAGCCTTCTTCACTCAAAGTGTGCCCCAGATATATCACTTTTCTTTTTAGAAATTCGCATTTATCTACTTGAAGCTTGAGGCCAAAAGCTCTCAGTCGTTTAGCTAATAAATTGAATTTTCTATTATGCTCTTCAATAGTCAGCAAAAATGACTATATCGTCCAAATACACGAATAAAATTGTACCCTGTAATCCTTTCAAGACAGTGTCCATCAGTTTTTGAAAAGTGGCAGGCGCGTTTTTTAATTCAAATGGCATTCGAACGAATTCATAATGTCCAAATGGAGTAGTAAATGTAGTCTTGTGGGCGTCTCGCGGATCCATTTTAATTTGATGGAATCCTGAGGCCAAATCAAGAACTGTATAGTATTTTGCACTGCCAACAAGGTCAAAAATATCCGTTATATTTGGCAGTGGGTAGGCATCACTTATCGTGTTTTCATTTAGAAGTCTGAAATCCAGCACCATTCGCCATCTCGGACTACCTGTGGAGTCAGGTTTTTTACTAACGCACCAAACAGGAATATTATAAGGAGAAGATGATTTTCTAATGATGCCAGTTTTTAGTAAAGTTTCGACCTATTTATTAATCTCATCTTTTAACGCGTGAGGATATTTGTATTCACGCGTATTTATCGGCTTATCATCTACTGTCAGAATTTGGTGCATTACGGCATCTGTCCCTGGTAAGTCATCTCCAGGTACGAAAAATAGATCTGCGTTTTCTTCAATTAATTTATTTATATGAGCCTGTTCATTTGGATCGGTTAAATGACTAACTCTTATAAGATTTTTAATTGATTTATCATTTTTTTTAAGTTAAAAATAGGGACAGATGTAGGTTCTACTGTAATAAAACAAAAGTTACGTGTAATATCTGATTTTATATCTAAAGTTGAATAAGTTTCTGTTAAATTTTCATAGTAATGTAATTTAGATGCATCGCTTTCAGACTCTAGAGTTTCAGAGTACAAGTCGATATCATCAGAACATTCGGGGATTAAAGATCTAGAGCTTAATTCGCCTGGGAGAGAAGGGGGTTATATTTTGAAATCAATGGGATTTTTGTGACCTCCGACCTGAAGAGTAAGGTCATTGAAGTCAATAATAGCTTCATGGAGATCTAGAAATTCAGCTCCAATTATTCCGTCTTTTTCTATTCCAAAGTCATCAGGTACTACGTAAAAAGTACTAATAGTTCCTAATATAGAAATCTCTACAGTACCTAAAGTCGGTATCAGAAGATGTCCTCTTAATTGAATTATAATAATCGGGTTTTAACTAAATTTACTTCGCAACCGGAATCAAGGAGAAACTCCGTCGGTTCATCGTTATTACTAACTGTCTCAATTGTAAGTAAATACTATTTAATATTACTATTTCTAATATTAGCTATCCTACCGTGTTCTACTACTAAGCAAGGGTTATTATCCTGAAGAATATTTACAGTTTGATTTCCTATCCTAAGTTTTTTATTTTGCATAACTATTATTGCTTTAGTGTATAAAAAGAATTCAGTTCCTAATACTCCATCGTACGGAAAGGATACATCTGCAGAGACAACAACAAATTCTATTGATTGTCCTGCTATTATAAGTCTTACTTTTCCAATAGACTCTATAGGAGAAGCTCCTATGCCTTTAATTATTACTTCGTCATCATGCATGATAAGGGTCGGATCAGGTATTGTATCCTGTTTTAAAATATTAATTTCTGGCCCTGTATCGATCATGATGGTTAAAGGTTCCTCATATTCGGGAACTCGAAGCATAATATAAGGAATTAAGTTGCCTGGGAACCTAAGTTTAACGCATCTCATTCGGCGAACAAGGGATCGTCCGTCCCGATGTGATTGTGGGAGCGCCGAATTTTCACATTGGCTTCCGGTACTCCCGCCTTCGGAGGCCTCTGTTCG
This sequence comes from Eurytoma californica, assembly GCA_035586675.1. Taxonomy (NCBI): domain Eukaryota; kingdom Metazoa; phylum Arthropoda; class Insecta; order Hymenoptera; family Eurytomidae; genus Eurytoma; species Eurytoma californica. The sequence continues at coordinate 2,042 of JAXIUT010056203.1, read as the reverse complement.
TTTCCCTGACTAAATTTTTTCGTTTTGCAATCTTCCTCTAGATGTCCGAATCTGTTGCAATAATTACATTTAGTGATTGGAGCACCGTTCTTGAAACAATTATTGGCGGTATGTCCAGGCTTTAAGCAAACCTGACAAACTGGAATATTTCTAGGAGTATTCTGAGATTCCTGTAGAGTATAACAACTTTTAGCGGCATGTCCCGGCCTTTGGTAAATTTGACAAACTAAGGAGAATGAAGCATGCATATTACGATTCTTGCATCGTTTAGCGTCACGACCAGTCCTTTTACACAACTGACATACTGTTATTTTAAAACATCTGTCAGCTGTATGTCCAGGCTTGTCACATATTTGACATATTATGGAATTTTTAACCATTTTAGAGTTTAATATTTTTTCATCTTGTACATTGTTTTTACATTCGCGAGCCTCATGCCCGCTACCTTGACAAATTTGACAAGTTAAGACCCTTCTGTGTTTAAATTCATCGTGATTACCTCTTAGGGTACGCCGTGCTGCTATTTGTCTTTCTATGGGAATTGCTTCCTTTAAATATTCCGTTATTGTTGTTTTTTCGGTAATGCGTTGTTCTATCTCTGGTTTAAGGCCGGCCTTAAAACTATCAATTATGGTTGTTTCTACTAATCTAAAATTTGCATTATCTCTGCCCTTTTCTAATTTATGCAACTCGACAAGTTGCCTTCCTAAACTTCTAATCCTATTGGCGAAGACGAGCACTGGCTGATTGTCTCGCTGGAACTGTCTTCCTAACTCGACCAGAAGTTGTTGAACCGATTTAGCGGGTGTATAAGATAAGTGCTTAAAGCAGCAATGATAGCAAATTCCATTTCTGTTTTGCTGCGTCGGACTTCTCCTATTAACATAGATCTAATTAATTTAGTTAGGTTGGGTTCATCGGCCTCGGCAACCATTCCTTTGGCTTCGACATATGCTTCGAGAAAGTCTGTTAAGGTTACATTTTTTCCATCAAATACAGGCACTACGCGGAGTGCGTCTTTAAAGGTACGGCTTGAGCCATGATTATTTGATTGTTTTCTAAATTTAAATTATTTACTGGTGGAACAAGAGGAGGTCCGTTAGGTGGACTAATATTATGATTAAAAGGTAATTCCTCAAGCAAATCTAAGTTACCAACTTTATCCTGGTCGTGTTCTAGATTAACAACATTTTGTTCACAAATAGCTTGTGAAGACTGAGGTATCACACTATCATCTGTGACGAGTAAACAATTTCTCCCTCTAATTTTCGCTCGGCAACAAGGCGCGCCGAACGACGTCGTCCGAGCACCACGCGACTCTAATTTTTATAAAAATAATTACGCGGACAATAATGCGTTTTTCGAGGGCACGACAACGACGCACTCCCGCACACGCACACACACAGCCGCCCCAAGCCTGTCACGGCCGAAGAGAGAGAGAGACAACGCCGGCGATCAGCTGGCTGGACGCCACACACCGACGAGCAGCATGCAGAGCCCGGACGCGGGTTTAGCGGGTTTCCTGCGCCCGCCTCAACCATCCTCGGCGCTCAGCACGCCCAAGCGACGGCAGAGAGGCACTAGGTGGGCTCCAGCGAGCGGCTGAAACACTGAGTCGAGCCGCCGCCATCTTGCCCGCCAGCAGACCGCCGACGAGCACGTTGATGAAGAGCCGGCCAACGGCGAAGAGCGTAGCACACACACACACACACACGCACACGCACACGCACACGCACACGCACACGCACACGCACACGCACACGCACACGCATACGCACACGCACACGCACACGCACACACACACACACACACACACACACACACACACCCGTACCGATTACTCGCGAGTCGCCGGCGCACCGAGAGGCGGCGTAATCGACACGATGAAGCGGCCACGAGGAGCTCGAGCGCGCGCGCGAGCACGTCTTGCCGGCCGAGAGAGAGCGTCGAACGAGCGAGAGAGATAGAGTGCGCGCGCAGAGAAGGGAGCGCCGAGCGCACGAGGCGTATCTGATGTACGGGCGCGCCGACCGCCGCCGAGT
>JAXIUT010056181.1:0-10256 GCA_035586675.1 Eurytoma californica | reverse complement strand
CTCTCTCTCTCTCTCTCTCTCTCTCTCTCTCTCTCTCTCTCTCTCTCTCTCTCTCTCTCTCTCTCTCCCTCTCTCTTCTCTCTCTTTGCAGCATAGTTTTCCGGACCGCGTGCTGCTGGTGTGCAGAGCTCGCCGGTCGCACACGTGTGAGCCTCCGACTGCCGGCCTATCGCGTGCACCCCCCGGAGTTTATTTTCGGTGCATCGGGCAGCACGCGGGGGTATACGGCCACACGGTCGACGCGTTTTGTCGCTCGGCTTTGCGCGCTGCTGCGTGTTTTACACGAGTTTCGAGGGTGGCGGGGGGGATTAGGGGCGTAATGCGATTTTTCGCGCTCGGCCGGAAAGACTGAACTGCCGGCTAAGATTTATTGGATTGACGATGTTTTGACGAATAATCTCGCCTTACGATTGCACGCCAATTTAGTCGTTGAGTACCGCGTGTTTAAACGGTGACGGGATTATGAATATTTTAATGGGATTGTTTTAATTTTTTTTTGCCGCGAGTTGATTCATAAACCTAATGGGATCTAGAACGGAAGGCATACTATTTGCGATAAAATCGAGCAAACTATTTTTATTGTCTTTATCTTATTATAAAACGGTCGACCTACATTTTACCTTCACTAAAAAAATGTCAAAGGATGTTTGCATAAAAAAACCTATTTTATTTTAATACTCAAACGTGTACTGAACTTTTAATAATGTTAATGATTATTTTAACAATAAATCTTAGTAGCAAATTGCGTAATTTAATTCAGAAAAGAAATATAATCTGGAAAAATTATAATACACGGATTGTATAAGAGATTGTATCTTCTTATCAGATTCTCAAGAGAGAATCGACTACTTTACATCCTATATTAGTTTTTCTTCATTTTTTTAGTAAAACCCAAAAAATTGTTGCACTTTTTTAAAAGTAATTCGAAGATAAACTTAATTTTTTTCACGATTTTTTCGGATAGTTGATAGACCTTTCGCGGTTGGATTATACATTTTTTAAAAATAATCTAAATTAAATAATATCATTCCTAAATTTTTTTTCCTAACTTTTTATATTAAAATACCTAAAAAATTCATTAAGTTCCATGAAATTGAAAGAATACTTAAATTCATAAAACAAACGCCTAAAATTTTTAATTAAATATTCATTACTATTTAAAGTTGAATTACTGAAAAATTACTGAATTAGTGAAATTTTAATAAAATTTAGTAAGAAGAAGCAACTAGTAAAGCAATTACCACTAATTATAGTGTTTTTCACTATTTCACCTTTAAAAGGTAGATAGATATCTTTAAAAACCATATTAATAAAACACACTTAATCCAAGCTAATGCTACTTTACTCATGAAACAAAAAACATAATACAAATCGTTTAAGGATCAACACACCAAGCAGCAATGCAAATAATGGTTTCGAAAAAGTATTCCCGTACTCTTTTAACGGACATAAATTAAAGAGGAAAGTCCTCGACCACCGGACGGGCGAAGGTTTTTCGGGAGGCGAAACGCCACGACTTGCCCTCGGCAGCACGTGGCGCGCCAAAGCGAGCCGATTCGTTACGGTCCGAGCAGGTAGGGTTGCAAATCTTTCTTCCGCTCTCGCTCGTCCGGCTTTTCCGGGATTCCCAATAGAGATACACGCGCGCGGCTCCCTAATCCTAAGTGAATGACGGTTCCCTTCGGGCATTAGTGTCGACGAAAAATATTTATTTTGCTCTCGTGCCACGCCCCGCTATTATTTATTGGTTAATTTATTTTTTTCCTTTTATGATTTTCTACCTTTTTTTTGTGTGTAGGTTTTTCTCGTGATTGTTTTTTTTTGTTTGTTTGTTATAATAATATCGTGAATGAGAATTTGATGCTTTTTTGAATCAATAAATTTGAAGGAGGAAGTATAAGAAACTTTCGACATTTTTATGAATAATTTTTCAAAGAATTCGAAGAGAATTATTTGATAAAACTAAAATGCAAGTAATAATTTTGGAATGGCATAATCTTTTTAATAAAATGTAAAGCATACTATTTATTAATGCTAAATATTTCTCATAAAAATCGTAATTTTTACGTTTGAAATTATTATTACCAAACTTTATAGGCACTTAGTTACCGAACTTTATTGTAATTTTTGCCAAAAATTATGGTTATTTCTTAGTACTTTTTAATTTATTACTTGAATTAAATTTTAATATAATGTATCTATAAACCTAAATGAAGCCAAATCAAAACAAGTAGATGGAATTTAAACTGTAAATCTAACAATACACACTCACTAAACGACATAAATAACAGGTCTCTTATGAATGACCTGCAAAGAAAGGAAAATTTCGGACATAACGAATAGTGACAGAGTATATTCGGAAGTGCGCTATTATTATTTACCAAACAATAACAACAATAATTTATCAAACTGCCAGATAAAGCCGGGAGTAGAAAAGGAGGACGCAAGAGCGAGCGCGCGTGATTAGAGGATAGGGAAGGTTCAACGAACCGAAGCAACAGGATGCGCTCGGCGACACGTTCATCGGGGATCGATCGAACGTCCTCCGCGGGAGCGCGAACTAACGACAAGGAACGACCTCGCGGTCGTCGCATAAGTATCCCGCATGTTCCGCGCGATCTCTCACACACGCTAGAGTGATTGTACAAGATATTTATGTATATTAGAATATATATATTTTTTTTAAATTTTAATATTTAACTCAAAAGACATTTTATATACATATTTGCAAATATTTAATTCAGTTTTGAATTTAAGTAAATATAAGTCGAATTATACAGAAAATAATTCTTTTCTACGTATTTCACTTATTTAAAACATTTTGTAAATTATTTTTCGTGGAAATCAACAAGTAACAAGTAATAAAAGTTAAGTAATATCATTCGTAAATTTCAGAATGTAATACTTAATAGTTTTTATATTTAAATACATAAAAAAATTCATTACGTTCCATGAAATTGAAAGAAACTTAAATTGATAAGACAAACGTCTAAATTTTTTTATTAAAATATTCATCACTATCTAAAGTTCAATAACTAAAAGATTACTGAATTAGTGAAATTTAACAAGTGAATTATGAATTATGTCTTAATTAAATCCAAAATTGAATTAAATATTTACAACCTTGATTTATATATTGTATTTTACACATTGTAGTCTATCGTATTATATTGTTAAAAAATGCCCTAGTAGAAAATACTAAAAAAGTATCTCCCTGTCCTCTTTTCTAAATCTATTTCTCTCTTTTCTGGCGGCAGAAATGAGCGTTTCGGACGTGAACGAAGAAAAGGCGAAAATCAAGCGGAGCGGATCGTCAATTGGATGGGAAAAAAATGTGACAGGCGACACGAGGTTGCGTTATCGCGACGCGCTGGAGCCGGTCGTCCGGTGCCGACGATAAGGCGCCCGGCGGCCTTCCTCCCGTAGCCATTCACAAAAAGCGCGGACGCGCACACTAGTCATCCGCCTTTTACTCACTCGCGTTTTTTTCATCCGAAATTCGGGCATCGCTCATTCATGCATTACGCATCGCGACTTTTTTTTCCATTGTTGAGCTGGACACTTGTTCTTTCGGCAAGTGAGCTGGATTTTTTTCGATTCTTCGGTTCAGGATTTACAGTGGAGGATTTATTTACGAGTTACGAAGGAGATTCGAACCTTGTGTTTGGAGGCGTGACTAAGGAACGATTTTTTGGTATGGTGGGAGGAAGGTGTGGAGGGCATCGATACTAGAATTATCGACTTTGGGAAAACGAGTCGGCAAAGTAGAACTTCGATGTACTAATGCAGGGTGCGGGAAAACTATGTGCCTAGCTTTTCCTACATTATCGACTAGAAGTACCAAACTTTTTACTGAAACGATACTGTCAATTAATACGATTAAAATTCGGTATTCGTAAACCGTAAGTATACAATATAGTTAAATTGTTATATCTTCGATAGATAACAACGAAAATGCAAAAATTGCACTTTTTAAGAAAAAACTGAGCGACTACAGACTTTGAGATTTTCCGGAACTATTCACCACTTATAGTGATTTTTTGACGAATTATTTTAAAACGTGCCACGAGAATGACAACATTGTATAAAAAAATCGCTATGTAAAAAATTTCTATTTTCGTTTGATTTTATTTTTTTTACACATTATATTTCGAACGACGCTGCCACTTACACGGTGCATTAAAAAAGAATTAAATTCAGTATAGTGTACAAATCACTTATTACTCACTAAGTTTAATGCATTTAAAGAATTATTCACTGATTCAACATCAGAGGGTTATTATGACAATTTATCACGTACGCCGATATCGAGCTATACAATAAAAGTAAGAACCCCACCAAAAAATATTCGCAATTATTAGTAATAATACATCGAAGATAAACGGTGCCCGCAAAGACCTTCGGATTTACTCGAACGAAATAAACGATAAATTTGCAACAATAGCGCAATAATCATCAATAGCAATCAGTTACAGCCGCCGTATCACCCTCGATCTTTCTCTGCGCGTCTATGTTTGCAACCTCGTTCCCCGCGCTGACCCCAAAACGTTATGGATGTTTTGACTCATTTGCCCTTATCTGGCGTTTTTCCGTTTATTGAAAGCCTTTTACGCCTCGCGCATATAGCGACGTCGCGACGGCGCACACTGCACATGTCTCCACCGGAGAGCGCGAGTGATTCATATTTCGCGAACGCTGCTCTTACTTTTGCCCCGGCAGCACGCGGCTCGCGTTAATTTGCGAGCTCGGCTCGCGTTGCCCACTGTTTCGCAAAATATTTTGCGAAATGATTTGACTGGCGATAATGAAAGTTTTTTTTTTACGATTTTTACCGGGGAAATGAATCTATTTGTTTTCGCCGCAACGTGATTCTTTCTACAAGCTTTCGGCTGGGGAAACGTGTTGAAATTTCTTTTGCGAAACAAATATTTGTCTAAAAAATTTATTTTCATTTGACAAATATAATCGATTTATTTTGCAACTGTAACCCGCTGACAAAAGTGCTGAAATCTTAATTCATTCAAGGCTGCTTATATATCGAAAAAAATAACTTGGCGACCGAACGAACTAAAAAGAAATGATTCCTTACGAAATTTATGTTAATAAACCGTGAGGATTGCGTTATTTATCGTCCGCGGAAACAATGAACCCGGTGCCGGCGTGGGTCGCGCCTCGCAAAAATCTTCTCCGAAAAAAAAAAGAACAGAACGAAGGAACCCGCTCCGTAAAAGGTCGCGCGACGGACATCGAATTAAGGATGTTCGCCGGGCGGAGAGCGTTTATTTCGAGAGTCGCGGCGCACGTTGGCGATTCCCCCCCCGATTCGCGCGGATTTGGAATTTCCGCCGGCGGGACGCCTTGAATTTTTCAAATCACCGCCTCGCGCGAAAGCTCCGCGCGCGCGGGAGTGAGTAATGAGTCGCCGGGGGACCGACGAGGGAGAGTGCCATTTTTTTTCCGCCGATCCGCCAGGGATTCGGCTGTTCCGCTACGAAGGCATTCCGTTCCTTCTCGCTTTTTTTTTATTGCTTTTAGCGGCGAGGGAAGGGTACTGGAATTGAATGGAAGTGCGAGCTGGCGCGCGGAGGAGAGCTTTCCGCCGAGAGCGTTAAAAATAAGTTTGGCCGATAAGATTGCACGGCGGAAACGATAAAGTGCACTTCTCAACGATTTTCGTGCTCATTACGAATTTAGCGCGAAGCGTCGTAATACGAGGACTTATGAATAATGAAGTAAAAATTTTAATCGCGATGACGATTTAAATTTATCCTTCCGTGGGATTAAAATTTTATTTTAAAAATTCGTAATAAATTTATTCGACGTTGTTTGAAAGAGAAGGAAGATAAGTTAACAACTGATACGCGAAATAGTCTGGAGGAAGCGTATGCTCGGTCGTGGATCGAAAGCGCACATCTGGCAATCTAATCTGCTGAAAAAGAGAGCAGATAAACGGAAGGCAGGGCAAAGAAAAAACAAACCTGATGCATCGACTCGCGCGGTGTATAGGGGCAAAAAGATCAAAACAAGTTGATTAATATAACAGTTTTACTATTTTGTAGGTCAAGACTAGCAGTTTTTTGCGGTTTGATCGAGGAAAAAAGAAGGCGAAAGATAATTTTATTTGTAACTTCTTTTTCAATTAATTTGTAAACTAAGTTTTAATTAATAATTTTATCTATACCGGATGCTTTATTAATCGATTTTAAATATTACACGCGTGCGCGTGCATAATTCAAGTGGAGCCGCACATATCGATCCGAAATTATTTGATAGCGGAGACCATGCATTCATTTGATATTGAAATGAGGATCATATGCATGTTACAAATGTACATAGTGATGCGCATGGATGCACTTCGTGAGTGTACACGAAAACATTGTATTCCATTTTAGGTTTACCTGCGATAATTGCACACAGTTCAGAAACTGGTTATAGTAAAATTAATGTTTATCGTTTATTTACTTGCAACATTTTCTCAATTTTATCTCAATAATCAAAAAAACTAGTCTTAAAGGTTAGATTCCCGTCTCGATAGAATTTTCTCGTTGCATTTTTTTCGAAAATCTCGTTTATGTACAAACTCTCGTCTCGGTGCAAAAAAAAACAGCTCTCGCCTTTTTTTCAAGAATCTCGATTTTCTACGTGGATATCGATGTAATTAAAACCTGGAGGACATGCGAACCTCGCTGTTTCCCTCATAAATGTCAAGAGTTTTGAGAATATCGAGATTTACAAAATTTCTCGAATATATTCTGCATAGAGATTCCCTTTTCTAATTGTTTTATTTCGCAAGTTTTCGAGATTGTTCACCGAAATTGTTAGGTCGAATTTCGCAGTTTCAATTCTTGTCACAAAATAAATAATACGTTCAATCCGATAATCAAAACTTTATACTCCGTTACTCAATTATTATTTTTTGTCTTAATTATTTTTAAAATATTGATTTAAAACATTTCATATTTTCTCCTAATCGAAGCATTTTATTTTCGAATCAATTCATTAACTACCCGCGACTCCCGCGAACTGGAATATTTGAAAGATCAATCGGCCATCCCTCAAATTTTAATTCAAATTTAATACTCACTAAATCGAGATTACAACGCATCGAAGGGAGATTCGGGGGGGGCGCGCATCGATCGCCACGGGCTCGTAACCGTGAACTGCGCAATCCGCAGTCCCGAATAATCCCGACTGGCCGCCCGCGTCGAGCGCGCATAATACGTATTCGCGTGTACATGTCCGCGTCCGCCCATCGCCGCGCGATCAAACGGTCGTTCGCGCCCGGCCGACCTTCGGCGACGTCGCGCGTGTCTCTTCGGCCGCTGCGCGGAGCACCACACGTGCATCGCGTGCACGCGAATCTCGCGGCCGGCGATTAATCGCAAGCGCGCGGCGTCCGGCGCCTCCCCGCCTTTTTTCCCCCGGACGCTGACGAATGTGTTTGTTCGCGAGGCGACTAGCGGGCGCCGGATTGCACGCCCGCCGCGGATGCGCCGACTGATCTGCATACGCGTTGGGAGCAGAGAGGAGACTTGCTTTATGATCGGGAGTAAGGTAAACCAGGACTTTTTGGTAAAAAACCAAATCATCGAGGAGATAGTTTTTCTCTAAAATGGGCAAAAATTTCGACGTAAAAATTACGAAGTAAGAGCTATCGTGGTAGAGCTTAATTTCTTATAAAAATTATAATGATTTTCTGTAAAAAAAATGTTCTACTTGAGAATCGAACTACGATTGCTTTTATTTATTTAAAGTATTAGAACGGCATATGTATATCTTCATTAAAATTATTCGAAAAATTTAACACTGTTACTATGAATAAATGGTATAAAAGGATCCCAAAATTATTGAGCAATTCTCTTCGTGATGAAAGAGTGAAAAATCGTATTTAAGCTGTTCGAGCTAAGGTTGACTAAATTCTTTCTGGAATATATAAAGCGATTTTTCACTCTTTAACAATTCTAAAAAGTAAAATTTAACTTTTATTAATTATCTATCATTTCATAGGAATCTAAAAAAACGGATTGAAATCGTAATAAAAAGTAACTATGGCATGTAATTTTTCCCTAAGATTATAGCGAATATAGTTATATAGACATCTCAGTTTATAGTACTTTTTCTCTCTTGTTTCCAGCTGTAAATTCTCCATCTCGAAGAATTTATAATAAATTTTCGCTTCTATTTTTTTTCGCAGTGTACGATTTCGTTTCTAATAATCTTTAAAATACTACTGTAGAACTCTAAACTCCATAAATTAAACTTTTTATTACAGTGTACTATTATGTGCATGAAGTTTTCATTACTAAGACTGTAAATTTTTTTCCTAGAACTAATATTTTTCCCACTATCAAATGCATTTGACTGGTTAATGCATTTATTGTTCGCTCGAGCTGTCAGTTGCGAAAGGAAAATGGCCAAACGATCTAAATTTAATCGCGCTCAGACGTCACGAAGAGAGAAAAAAATAACGGAACTATATGCCCATACGCAGAACAGCAAAACGATATTGCAAAATCGTAATTGTATTGTCGCGCAGTTGTGCGCTCCGCTCCTCGGCTGGCAATTGGATAGAAGCGTCCATTACGACGGGGCAATTAAAATATTTACGTTCAATTGCACACCGAAAAAAAAGAAAATGGAGAGAACACAAAATGCAATCCTTTGTTTCTTACGTTAGCGTAGAAACAAAACTTATATTTTATGCTTTAACAAAATTTCTTTCTTTGTCGATAAATAGGTTAATGAATACTTTTGATATTCAGCCAAAGAGAGCTAATTATTTCCTCTGATTAAATTACTAATACATTAAAATATTAAAGTTTAATTGCGCGCAAAAAAAAAAAAAATAAATAAATAAAATGGAAAGTACACAAAATGTAATCATTTGTTTCCTACGATAGTGTAGAAATCAAAATTTTATTTTACGTATTAACAAAATTATACTTTCTTCGACGATAAACAGTTTAATCAATCTTTTTAATATTCAGCAAAATTCTATCTAAAGAATTCCAACAATAATTACATGACTAATAAAAACATTGCCATTTTATCTATATCAACGACTGCATACAAATATTTCAACTCATCGATTTTTCTTTCGGAACTCCGAAAATAAGCATCGAATGTCAAAACAGAAAAACAAGTCTGCGAAAGGGAGCCGCGTGCACCGCGCGACATGCGATATAGCATCGCGTCGACGGGAAGATTACACCCCGGAAATATCCCTTCGATTATTTCGTCCGCGTATCGGGAGAAAAAGGCGCGTGCGTCGTGATGCGTCTTGGCAGGCGGCGAAAAGGGGGGGGGGGGGCCGCGAGGCGGGCGACAGCTGCACTTTAATCTTGCCGCCGGGCCGGCGAGCTATCGACTCGGCGGCGCGTCTTTCGATGGCCAGCGGACGCGCACGCGACGACGACGGCGCTCCGTGTGCGGCCGTGGCCTCGCGTGATGCCCAGGCTCGCATTCGCGAGACACGCCCCGAAATTGGGTCGAGGCGCGCGTCTAATCGCGCCTCGATTTCCCGCCGATTAGGAACTTTATTTATATCGGGGCGTTGATTTTGCTTTCGCAGAGAGAAAGAGCTTTGAATTTTTTTTAATTTGGAACTTCTTTTGGATGTTCAAGATACGTGCATCTTTATCCATGTATCTTTTCAAGGATTTACAACAATTCCTACGACTAATCAGGATGGAAATGTCAGATGTCAGTCACAAATTACAAGTGCCTTAAAACATCTGTTCCTCTGCGAGGACAGATAACACTCTAAATTTGAATAAGTGAAATTCGTCCAAATGCACTTATTTAACGTAAATAGTCGTTCATTTATTCGAATAAGTGATTGACTATGCACGCTAAATAAGTGCATATGGATGAATTTCACTCATTCAAATTTAGATAGCAGATTTCTGTCATCTATTGTAATTTTAATAAAATTTGATATTACAACAATTACAAGAATTCAAGTGATATGTTTGGAGCTTACAAGATTTTCTTACGTTCAATTACAACCGATTAAATGTGAAGCACTGGTGGACCTCTCAGAAGGTCCAACCATGTATCCAGGTCTTAAAGTGCCGTACATCTATACAGGGTGTGTCAGTGCAAATGTTAATGAATTTTTTTTCTTGGAAACTATGCACCTAATCACAAAAGTACTAAAAATAATTTTGACCCAAAATTTCAAAAGTAGGGGTTCCTATTTAAAAAACAAAGTTGACCTTCAAATGCACTTGAAAATCAATTCCAATGTCAAATTC
>JAXIUT010056170.1:0-10257 GCA_035586675.1 Eurytoma californica | reverse complement strand
AAAAATCATTAACATTTACTTTAAAAAATTCTATTAACCGACCGAGCATTAGCGAGGGAGGTAAGTCGCTAGTTATATAATTAAAAAATGTGCATTTCTTATTGCACTATAAACTTAAGGAAGCACTACCAATAACAGAATTAACAAACAGATTTTGAAAAAATTAAATACACTGGCACTGCATATTTATAAAATTTCAAAAGTAATCATCTGTAACCAATTCTAAAAATAAAAAATAAAAAATAATCATAAAAGAACTTAAAATTAAATGAAATTACGGCTGATTGTAAACTGACTTATTCTACTGAAATTATTAGAAAATAATGCATTCAAGACTTTAGTTAATTACATTTAATACGAGATCTTAGTTTCTTTACTTTCTGTAAGCATTACACAAATTATTATCATGCATTAGAATAAATTTACTCTAATTGTCGATTGCATCGTGTTTCGATGTCGGTTGGTTAATTTGAATGAGCGACCACAGAGCAAATTTCAAAGCACTTAGCTCAATTGATTAGCAATATAAATTGCCACTAATGGATCATTAAATTTGCGATTAAATTAAATGTCTTTTTATTCAACCCACCGAAATAGTACTTACATTTCATTATTACGTTAACTTCATGTAATTTTGAAGCAGAAAATATTTATAGCTCGCTATAACCTTACAACACTTACATAATTTTTTATCGCTCGTAAAAATTTACGAAGCAGAAGCAATATAATGGAGATTGCAGGATTTTCCGCGTTATTTAACTCGCCAAAAAAGCAAACGTATTCTAAGTCCCATCCAAAAGTACCCTCTTTTTCTGCAAAATGCGCGTCAAGTAAATATTCGCACATGTGTGGAGGGAGGAGAGACGACCGAAAAATGTTAAGGACCCCCGTCGCTTAAATGGCCAACGAGCCATTCGGCGCACCGGCGGCCACCGGCGTCGAGTATCGTCCCGCGGAAGAATCCGGGCTTAACGGCGCGATCCTCGCCTCGTTGGCCGGCTCGTTACCGGCGATTTTACACCTGAAACTCCTCGTCGCGCGGATTTCGATCGGAGCTGCGCTCTTTTTACGGCCCTCTCACTTCCCCGCCCGCGCCATTGCCCCGAGCACTGCCCGTTACTCCGGGGCGCGCCGGACTCCGTAACAGAAAAAAAAGGGAGAGAAAGGCTCAGTGACAGGACGTCGATACGTCCATGTCGAAGTGTAGTAACACGCTCAAATGGGAGAAATAAATCGCTTTCCACGTGCGCGCGACGCTTTCGCCTGTTCGAGAATTGCGGGAATGTTGCCTTAATCATTTCGCTGGGCTCTCCGGTATAGGATTCCTTTGGTTTGCTTTTGCGAGTGATATTTTTATTAGGTGCGGTTTTACGAATAATGGTATACTTCAAGTATAAACATTTCTTTCAAATTTATTGAAGAATATTTTTCTTTTCGTTAATAAGTAATTTTTTAAACTAGGAAAATCATCCGTACTTCACCAAGCATTTGCGTTTTTTCTTTTTCCTTTAATACAATAAAATTCATCTAATATAGCCAATTTTAAAAAATTTTATTGTAAAATAAATAACTCTAGGAACCACTATAATTTTTCTTTCTATCTTTCAAAACGCAGTTCATATTAAAACCCTTCTTTTAGTCATTACACGAAAAAAGCTATAGTAAAAATTGCAAACTAATATTATTAGAAAAATTGCAATAATTATCTTTAAAATTTACTAGAACTGTAGTAAAATATTTTAGATTTCCAGTAAATTGTAAAAGAGACTAGTAATTTTTACAAGAAATTATTGCAATTTTTTCAGAATTCTTTGAAAATAGTGGGTATTGGATATAATTAACTGTCTCTTTTTATTACCGTCTATTTATTTGTAAATTTGTCTCCTTCTCTCTCATGAACATTCATGAATCTCGATGAGTTCGCATATTAGACAGATACTACTAATCACGTGATTATGTCAGTACCAATTAAATGAAAGTTCATATATCTTTCTGAGAAAAAAAGAAGTAACACTCCTTTTTTAAATTAAATAATAACTTTTTTAAAACGATATTAGTTAACATTTATAATAAAAACATTATTACTTGTTTTTCAAATCATTCATAAAAAATCATAAATATGTAATCTAAATCACAAAGTCAAATATAACTCGGAGCTTTTTCAAGGAAGAATTGGAAAGAAATCACAACAAAAAGTTCAAAGAAGCCACCTATCTTGACAACGGCTTTTTCTGTTTAACGACATGACATTGCGAAATCAAGATTGTGAATACTGAATAGCGTATTTTATCTGAATAAAAATCCACATTTAAAATTAAAAAAAAAAATAAATAAATAATCCTCGTTTAACCCACACAAAAGTACATGCTCCAACTCCGCTAAAAATTATATTATCCGTAAAAAAGAAAAGCGAGAAAAATAAAGGAATTTATCACTTCAGCGCGCGTTCCATTCAACACGTAGCCGTCAGTACGTGAAAAAAGGCATTCCATCCAATCAACCCGCTTTCGCAAAAACAATTCGTCAGCCGTGAAAGGAGCGTCGAAAGGGCCAGGCGCCGGCGTTGTTCCTCTTTCCTCCCCCGCATCAAACTACGCGCTCTCGCGCGCACATCTATCTCCCCGTCGGCAAAAGGCGTCGCCGAGTGGGAAAAGGAAAAATTTCGCCCGAGTTGTTTAAGGCATCTCGCTTTGACGCGCCGAGCACGCCGGAAACAATGCGCCCCCGCGTCCAAAGATTTGACGCGGGGGCCGCTTGCCGGCGACGTTTTAACGAGGCGCGCGCGAGCGCTCTGCATTATTCGACTACAGGGGGCGTTATTACACTCCAATTACGCTGCCTGCAAGCCGCCGCTTGCGCTCGCTTTTCTTGCGACCTGAGAATCGAGTGCCCGCGCCTCGTTACTCTCGCTCATTGCTTGATTAAGACGACGCTTTTTAGCGGTGGAGTGGGTTTTTGGATTTTACAGTAGGCCTACGCGAGATAAGGAAAGCTTCGAGATTTTGTCGCCCCGTTACGACGTAAAAGAATTGAGTCAACACAGTATTTCTTGATGTTTTTCGAGAGTATTGATTTTTTTTCGAGAATCTCGATCTTCACGAGACTCTCGATGCAAAGAAAATCTCTAATATGATCGAGAGTCTCGGATTTTTCGAGTATCTCGATCTACAAGAGACTCTCGATGCAAAAAAAATCTCGAATATGCTCGAGAGTCTCGGTTCCTTCGATATTATGGATCTTCATTAGACTCAAGTAAAAAAAATCTGGAATACGAACGAGAGTCTCGACTTTTGTTCAAGAATCTCGATCTCCGTAAAACTCTCGATTAAAATCAGAAAAAATGTATTATTTTATCTGAGTTTTTGAATCTAATTAATACTATTGTTTTTAAATAATTCTTTCATAATAATAATAATAATTCATAGAAAAAATCACGATATTCTTGAATGTCTACAAAACTTGATAATTGCGAGACTCTCGATTTTTGCGAGAAATCTCGTTTCTTTTTTTGTCTCGAAAATATTCGAGAGCAGACGAAATCACTACATCTTGTCTAAATTTTTAGATCCAAATCTCATCTCCAGTTGGTCAAGACTGGAACAGGCCTAATATACCCAGAGCTAGTCATTGTTTTTGTTTTTATTTTTCACCTTTATATTTTGGGTCGATTAAAGGGAACAGGTGAGCTTTTATTCAGGGGCACACGCAAAGTGCGGCGCGGAGCTAATATTTTTTCATCTCGCAACGCATTGCGCGTCGATTGCTCCGTGTCCTTTTTTTTGCGCCCATCCCCCGAGCTCTCACGCTTAATCCGCTTTTCGATGGCAGACAGCCAACAAACGTACACAGCCTGGAAAAAAACTGTGATATTGACCGCCGGCTCTATATTTCAGTACCAATTAAATGCTTCCACGGCGTCGTCGCGGGTATGAGCTCCGGCATTAGTCGTTCGAACGTATCGAGGGTCGGGGAAAACTTTGACGAAGCCAAATTGGCAGTGCAGATATCAGTAACTAGTCAACTACTTTGTTGCAAGTATGTATTTTTAAAATATATATTTACTATAAAAATTGTAAGTTTTCTTCGTGATTGTATTGTTAGAATGAAAAAATAAAATAATTATTTACGTCACTTTAAAAAAATTTTATTAAAAAAATAACTGACTAGGAGAACGACCAAGTGTTCTTGCTTATAAAAAAAAAACAAGTTAAAATTTCAGACTCCAGCGCTTAATAGTTTTGTTAAAGGTATATACCAGAGCTAATTTTATATAATATGATTCAAAATAGCATTGCTGAAAATGTTCAAAATGTATCAATTCATTCAAAAATTACCTACTTATAGTAAAGAAAAAAATCTTATATGCATTAAAATTCGTAGTAAACTGCTGCACTTTGTGTGCATTCTGAATTTTGAAAATTTTTCTCAATACTGTTCTTTATCGCATTGTTCAAAATTATCAATATTACACCTTATGATTTTAAAATGATTGAACATAAATATTAGAACTTTGGTTTCTTTCATTTTTATATGCATTAAAAAGTTATCTCCCACAGTCTCAATAAAATCTATGTTTCAGAGTTTTGATCTCCCCCTTAGTAAAATAAAACCCTTTCGGAAGGAGTCTTAAAGTTTTTTCTGAAGTTCTGACAGTTATTGAATCCAGAAAGAGTAACCATTACTAAGACGTCAATAAGTATTTATGGCATTGGTAAGACATTCGTTTTGAAATTCATTTTTTCCAATTCAAGCATGAAATGGGCCTTTTTAAGCTAGGAAGTGGCAAATTAATCAAACATTATCAAAAAAGTTTAAGCGAGGAAAAATGAAGAGCGGAGCTTGAGGTATGCTTTAGCGGGAAAAGATGTTATATTTTACTATTGAAAAACAACATTGAAATACCAACTACATTTTCAACGACTTGCGTGTATATGATCATCTATCCAACTTTCAACTTGAAAAAGTAAGGTGTGAAAATTGGATGAAGTGTTTTCAGCACTTGTCTCCGTCTGGTACTGAACACTTTGAAATAGCTATTTTCTCCCCTTGTTGCGTGTACTGATATTCCACTTTTGACGCAGCTAAGGTCAATGTGTTTGTTTTTAAATTTATGAAACTTCAGGCAATCTGCAGTGACGTGGGTTATCGTATAATTTAATATATTTCTGATGCTGGTTATCAGTACAAACCCAAATAATAAAATTCAAAAATTCACTGAAAGTGATTGATCAGCACTATAGTGTGAATAAAATTTCTCAATAATCTTTAAAATTTAGCGCACATTTGCTTTTCACATGATTCTACCTATGTATGTGAAAAATCAAGAGCAGAATTGTAATTTAAGAATTATTCCATTAAGAGTTCTTATAATTCGTAATAAAATGCACTAGTGTGTACGCATTCTAAATTTTGAATTTTGAAAATTTATATCAATTCTTTTCAGTACATTTGCAAGAAGAAAACTAATCAACGTACAAGTAAGTAAATTCAAGACCATTCGAACCGAGTAATAAAAATTATGAAAGAACTAAATTCCTCTTCGCACTTACCCAAAGATTAATCGAGCGCAATATGATAAATATTCGAAGGATTCAATCGGAGTCTCGATTTAATAGAAGATAATAGAGCGCCTCCTCGAAATAGTTGGCAAGCGCTCTCGGATCTATAAGGGACAGCGCGCGAGGCGTGCGAGAAAAAAGGCGGCGCGCATAATCGCGCTTAAATCGTCGCTATATACCGGCGAGGGGAAATTCGTCGCCCTGAAACTTGGCAAATAAGACTTATCCCGGAAGCGTCTCACGGCTATTGGATCGCCGGGGCGAGGAATAATGCCGCCTCTCGTCATAACGCCCCGGTGCGTCGGGAGAGAGGCTGACCCCGGCGACCGGTGTGAATATCGACGAATTTTCCAAATGCCGCGGATACTTGGCGATATCTCGCGGCGGAAATGCGGGGCCGGGGCACGGGACACTTGAAGCGGGCGCACGATAGGGAGCTGGCGATGCCGAGAGGAACTATCGATCCATTTAGTGTTCGACGGCCGCGGGCTTACGTCAGTTCGTCGCCGATCGCATAGTTTCGCGAGTTCTTCCACCTCCCCTTGTTTTTCTTTCGGACTTTCGGCGAACAACCGATGGACTTTGGAAGCGATGCAGATAAGTCGCGGGGTGATAGATTTATGAGATGCGATTTATCGTCGTTTATGGTTTGGCATAAATTAACGCGTTAGATAAAACGTAATATTTAGAGAAAAAAACCGCTGCTAATTGAATTAGCAGAAGGCATCCTTGATAACGTTGCAAAATTTAAATTTTTCTTAAAGATAATTTAGAATAATATATATTTTATGTATAGTTTATTTATAAGGCATACAGTTAATTTTTATACTTTTAAGTAGTAGGTATAAATATTTATCTTATAAATGACTAAATACGAAAGGAAAAAGGTGAATATTTTATTCTAATTGGAAGTCAAAAATAGTATAACCTTTTTGATTTAGAACAAAGTACTATTCACTTTTCACAGCTGAACTTTTACATCTTCACTTATTCAAATTTAAAGAGAGCATCTTCACTTTCAAATTCAACTTTAATGCATTTTTTAGACATTTTCCAAAAATGAGCTTTCTTGAAATGCTTTTCGTAATGTAAGGAAATCTTGTAAAGAGACACGCAGCGAGAATATTTCACGCTATAGAAGCGGCCCTTAAAAATTTTTTTCGAAGTTAGCGGGTAGTGACGATGTACCGTGCGCATGCTGATGCGAAACGGCCGCAAATCGCCATATCGGGTCGACTATGAAATGATCCCATTTCCTGAAAATATGAGCGTCCCGAGGAGTCGTTGAATCTTACGGTCTACCTAAAATTCTGCCCAAGTATACTCAACGAGCTCCTGAAGGAGCCTGCGATTACATAAAATTAAATTACTTGCGAACCTTTCGTCTCCCGGCGAACTTTACTTCGGAATACAAACTTTTATCGCTCTCAATACATAATAATTGACTTTTACCACTATTTTCTCGAACCACTTATATTCACGTCTCATATTTACACGCTTGTTTACTCGGATATCGCATAAGTTTTTTTTTAATTTGTCCGTTTTATTTTTCTCCTTTTATAATTCGAAATACGCGAAATTCACGTTCTCGCCACTGGGCTAGAATTTAATAAATTTCATCGCGCACAATCAGTACGAAATTCCTGAGCCATTCAAAGCTCACGCGCGAGAATTTCTACACAAAAAGAAAAAAATAGACAAAAACACGCATAAAAGTGTGAAAAAATTCTTTTCATCCAAGGGAGCGCACGCAAAAAATAAAAAAATCAGTGTCACGTGCGATCCCGAAAAAACGTTCGCCGGGAGACCGGTAAATCGCCGCGGCCACGCCCACGGAATCCGGGGAATCCCAAGATTCGAGATTGTCCCGCCGTGCATTTTATACACCGCGTCCGATGGGCCCGTATATAAGGGCACGGAGCGGGAAAAAAGTTGCGCGCCGAAGCCGAGGAAATACGCTGGTGAGGCAAAAAGGGCGGCTTATCCAGCGCGCAGTTCTATCACGCAGCGCCGCGAGCTTCTCTCCTTAGTACCCGGGGCATTAGGCTAATTGAAATTTCGCGCGCGAGCCTTTGCCCTACCCATTGTCAAGCTTTAAAAAAAAAAGAGGGGCGCGTATTCTCCGCGTCTCGCTTTGTACCGCTCGCTTTTACGACCCTCCACTCCTACAAGGGGGTGAGGGAGGGGTGAACAATGGACGCGCGAAATTGTTCGAGGCCGGATTTTGCCGCGGTAATCGTGCATGTATCATTAGCGCCGGACCTGCCGGATTTTCCCCAGGCGCTTTTTGAGCGCGCGCGCGCGCAGGCCGCCGGGGAAATTAATTGCGCCCCGTTAGCTATGCAAAGCCCTTTCACGGGGCGGGCGTCAATCTTTTCGTTCGGCCGGACGACGACTCGGCCCG
Organism: Eurytoma californica; assembly: GCA_035586675.1. NCBI lineage: Eukaryota > Metazoa > Arthropoda > Insecta > Hymenoptera > Eurytomidae > Eurytoma > Eurytoma californica. The sequence goes on along the minus strand of JAXIUT010056170.1, from coordinate 2,295 downwards.
AGACGGCGACGATGCGCCGCTGAGCGACGTTTCGTCGAGCTTGGCGCGGGGTCAAAGTGAAACGAACACTTTTTTTCCATATTAGTAGTGCACAGCCTGGCGCTTCTAATGAATAGCTTACGGAGATTTTCAGATATAATTTTAAAAAAATATATAAGATAACGAATATATTTTATTTGTATACCCTATACATTAACAATGACTTGTTTGATTAATACACGTTATTTTATATTGTCGAAAGGCGCTTGATTATATTATTATTGAAATTTTATCTTGAATGATGAATACAAACTCTTTGTATCATGTTATATTATATATGGCTATAAATTTTCTGATAATTAAAAAATAATTTCTATTGCAAGTTTAAACAACGATTCAATTTATAATTGAAGCTTACGAATTAAAATTGATGCTGTTGCTGTATATGGAAAAACTTATCGGCGGACTAAAATGTGATCATCACTACTGATGCAGGTGCACAAACATACTATTAATAAAATTCTTTAGATTTTGCAAATCTATTAATTGTACTTGTGCATTATTTTAAACATTTTCTGTTAAATTTAATACTAATCCGCTGCCATTCTCCTTTTGAAATTACAAAATGAAATAAATATGTAATTTAAAAAGAAGAATGACAGCGGATGAACATTAAATACGGAAATGCAGAAAATGTACAAAACTCTTGTTATTGTTTAGAGCTTATAACATTCAAAAAAAGGTAATTCAGAGAAATAAAGGGAATTTTGAAAAAAGTGCACAATTTGTTAAAATAAATAGAAAAAATTGCGTACTAATTACACGACAGTAAGTAGTATAATAATTGTGAAAAAAAATAACTTTTTCGATATTTCCTTTTCAATGCAGAGATAAATTCGTATGCAAATATCTGTTTTGTGTGAATACTTTATGCAGTCGGTTATAGATAATACAACCTCTAGTCTCTTATGGGCAATACAAGTACACTGTCTGATAGAATCCTGTGTTATACCACTTAAAACAGTTTTTTCCTTTAATCTAGCGATCGATCCTTAAATATCGCTAACAGATCTAAACTAATTATTGGTATAAGAGAAGCTTATTTTATGGAATATAAACAAATATTAGTTAAGAGAAAGTATGCAGCACGTCGTCGAAGATACATCTCGCAGAGTACACTTTAGGCTGTCTCCTTGAAAACGAAGTTTCGTCCCTTCTTCCGTCGACTATCGACCTACTCCCTTAGCGAACATCTTGCCATCAGCCCTCCCGACCTCTCTCTCACTTCGAGCGCTAAGTTCATTAACTGTGCGACAGTTCTGCAGTCGCACGTAGTAACCTACGTAGTTGCGACGGCTCTCTCCGCCCCCTCTCTCTCTCTCTCTCTCTCTCTCTCTCTCTCTCTGTCTCTCTCTCTCTCTCTGTCTCTCTCTCTCTCTCGCTCTCTCTCTCCTTCTATCCCTCACTGTACTCTCTCCCGTGCATCGTGTCCAAAACTGTGTCTCTTCGCCCTTCCGCGGATTATTTGATCGCGAGAAGTTTAGCCAGTGGAGACGGCGGATGGACTTTTGCGAACTCGCCCGTGGAATGCGAAATTCGTCACGGTCCCGCGAAGCCGGCGACGCGTCGCCTCTTTGATCGGCACGGCCGAACTAGCTAATTGTCGCCGCGACGTACGGCTCCTCGGACGTGCGCTATCCCACGTTACGGCCACCGTTATTTTAAGGTTCCACTGGCTCTTGCAAAAGTTAGTTTTTATGTATGGTAAACCGATGCAAATCATTGAAAAGGAATAATTAAAAGTTAAATGTGGCCAAAAGTATATAAGTAGAAAAAGATTTTCTCTTTTTTATTAAATTGTTTGTCTACGATGTTTTTAATAAAAAGTAGTTAAACTATTTTTAAGCTTATTTCATTGCTGTGCTTATTCGTTTAATTATTTAAAAAAATAAATCAAGAAAATTCGATAAAAAAGCTATCTTTATGTGGAAATAAATATTTGATAACAATTTTTTTTATCAACTTTATTCTGCTTCTTAGTTTTTTAAATAAATAAATAAGTAAATAAATATACACTAAACCCTATTTATTTTCTCAAAGTTTACCTATAACCTTCAAAATGAAAAAAACCGCTGCCAATACATTGGCACGTAGCTTCCTCCAACTTAATTTTAGATTTCATTTTTTTAATTTAATAATTAAATAATCTTTTTCTTTGAAATTTCTTTATATTCATCATTCGTCTTCAAACTATCGTTTTTCTGTCTGAATTGTGCCTTGCACACGTTGTACCGAAAAATTTCGATCGACACTGGT
>JAXIUT010056138.1:0-10263 GCA_035586675.1 Eurytoma californica | reverse complement strand
TATATATACGAGGAAAAACGACTTTTAACTTGCAATATTTTTGTTAGGTATAATAATCATCAAAGTGAGAAAAATACAAATCGATTACTTTTTAGTATTCTTATATATACGGCCACCGATTGAGAGCTATAAAACATGTTTCAAAAAATGATTTTTAAAAGTGAAAACTACTGTGGATATGCCCATATAACTTAAATGAATATAGGTCTTCATTATTTAAATTAAATTATTATTAATTTAATTAATTTATCGTTAAATTGTTCAAACACATAAAACTTATATTATTTAAAATTAAAATAAATTAATTAAAAACTACAAACAACGATAAAATTTTAAACACCACTAAACTCTAAAAGAAGGCACACAAAACTTAAGTCATCATTTCCCCGCAGCGCCTTGCAAACTTTGCAAAAGTCTAAATCCTGACGGGTCAAGATTATCCTTCGTCTCGGCTACCGTTTGCTTAAAGAATAAAAACACGTAAAAGTCGAGAGCAGAAGGGCGGAGAAAGTAATTAAGTTAGCGCGGGCCGTGCGAGAAAAGTGAGAATAAAAAAAAAGAAAAGCGAAACGAGGAGACCCGAGGCGCGAAAGCGGCGCAACACCGCGGGAGCCGCGAGTTTACATTAGCGACGCTTAGCGACCCGAGTAATGGCCCCGGCCACTTGTTGAAAGCAGATTCCGCGCTGCACTCGCCGGAAGTAGGTACCGAAATATGGTTTCCCCGTCGCTTCCTCTCCCTCTCTCCTCGATTTACGCGGAATCCGATGATCGATAAGAGACTATATCTCTGTCTTAACAATATTAAATAATTTTACATTAAAAGAAATTTTGTTTTTCTTGAAAATCAAGACCAATCGAGATCTATTTCGAGCAATTCGTTCGATATTTGGACGTTCGCTAAGTTTATATAAAGGACGCCGCGATTATTTAAGCGTTTTTTTTTGTATAAGTACACGCGCGTAGGTGTACTACATATGTACGCTTGATTTTGTCGGATGTACCTCTGTTTTTTTTTCGACGACGCAAATAGGACCAGCTGCGAAATTTACGGGGCGCTAGGTGTAAAATCAAATCCTTTTCACCACTCAGTGTCCAATTAGAAATTCCAATTAAACTAACGAGAAAGATGCTCACACCGGTGTATATACAGTTATGGGCCGTTTGTTGTCTTTGGCGGTACAATTATACGACCAATGGCTGCGCTGCGAGCTGTCTGGCTTGAATTCGAAATAATTAGTGCATGAAAGGTAACTTGCGCGAGAGAAGTAATTAAAGCGCGGCTGTAAAATCGCAATTAAATTTTACGCAGAGATACTTTTAGTTTCGGCATGTGCGCAATCGTCGCGTTTATATTTTTAGATTATCTGCAGCGATGCGGATAATCATACATTTAAATGGAATTCCTGTGATTTTGCTATTATTATTTTGAAGCGATCGCTAGCCACTATTTTTGTTGAGTGTTCGATATGGATCTAAAACTTTTAAACAAAAGTGTTATAGAGCAATCTAGATTTCTTTAAGATATGAAAATATTATTGAGTTAAAATAATTATTAATAATTATATCGTCTGTTTAATTTAGTGCACTTAACTAATTTGTGAGGTGATCAAGGCTTTGAAGTTTTATATCTTTTAGATAATTTAGATTATTCTGAATATTTACAATTCTATGTGTAAATTAAGTATTTTATTATAAATATTTATATTGCAGTTAAAATATGTTTATCATTACCTAACATTTAAGTCATTATTTTCAAATGGGATATTGCTTTTCATTTTTGAAAGACTTCTATATAAATTTTCCATTAAAACAAAAGCTTTTTTCTGACATTTGTAAAAAAGAATCCATAAGTATGAAATTCTACATTCTAATACTTTTTTTTAGTTATACACCGAATAATTTCTCTGAATTTTCCTCGTTTTTTCACAAATAATTTTAGGAATCTTTTGTATCAAAGAACGAACATCAGAAATTTCGACGAGGATGCAGCTCTCTTCTTTCGTCAGTTATCGAAATATCGAATTTTTTCTCTATTCGCACAATAGAAATTTTCTTTTTTGTTACTCAATTGCAACATATTTGCAGTTCTGACTATTTGTGCAAATAGTAGAATTAAAATTAAAAACTGATTCACTTTCATTAAAGCTTTAAAAAAAAAATCCGATGTTTTATATTAACTTCTCTCGACTAAATATGCGAGAAGAGTTCCTATTCAAGGTACTGCATAAAACAGTTAATATTATGCGATTGATTTATTCGCGAAATAATTTACGTATAAAAACAATAAAGATACCGTTCCATCCGCTATTATTTTGAGTTAACGAGCGAGAATTAATTAATTGATCTGTTAAATTTAATGATCTGTGCAAGTGTATGCAATCTTCCTGTCAAATTCCTCGAAATTTCTAAATAAAAAGCTTTTCATACGTAGTTCTTTTTGCACGAGAAATTGACTTGATATCATACTGAATAAATTGAAAAGTCATTCGGGACTTAACAGTTTTTTTTTACGAAATTTAAAGAAAAAAGATTATGAATATTCATAGCTTTAAAGTATTGACGGTCGCTTATGACCTAAATAAAAACGAAGGCACGTTCAGGGCCCCGCGATGGAAAACGTTTGAGGAATATTCAATTTTCCGCCACGACGGATTTGGTATTGAATTAAGATTTTAAGTTTTTTTTTCTCCATACCTAACATGCAGAGCGCTTTTTCAACGTTCTTTATCAATTTCAAAAAGCTTCCTTTTTAATTCCAAAAATGTCAACTGAATTTTTTTTAATTTCTATCAATTATTTACTGCTTTTTTGCAACAAAACTTCTCGTCTAAAGATGAATTACAAGTGAAATTTCACTTAAATACATGAATAAACACTTATTTTATGTCAAAAACCTACGTAAGTAAAATAATAATTGGAAGATAATTCACTTTAAATAAGTGATTATTCACTTATATAAGGAAATCTCCGTTATTCAACTTTGTACCGTTGGAATTTTCTTAAATTCCGTTTTCTAAAAACTCGCTTCAGTTTGCAAATCGTCAGCAACCTAGTTTAAAAACTAAAAATACTATGAAAACGCAGCTGCCGATGCAGTCGAGGAAAGCGGCAAGCGAAACACGCGGACTCTGCATTATTAACGAAAGCTCGAAGTAAAATCCTATTCCCATCCGCTATTTTACTCAGCCGTGGAATCGACCCCATACTCGATCGCACCTTTTATCACAGCCGATAAAAAAATATCGCTACTTTAATGGACGAGCTGAAAGTGCGCAGTTCCCTTTTTTGTCAAAGATATTTTGTCTTTGAAAGAAAATATAACAGCTTGCGGTTGAATAGCGCCAAAATTCAAAATGTTGATATCAATATAATATTTCATTATGGATTCAATAATTTTAATCCTCTCCAGAAAAAAACGGTGATAACTGCTATGTGAAGTATTTAAAGAAGCGACTTGATTGGTAAATGACTAAATATCCAGTTAAATGGCGTCAAAATTGTTCTCTCTTGAAAAAGGCGGTAAGTGTTATATAAAGTATTTAAAGAAATGACTTGATTAGTCAATTCAATTTTACTGTAATTACTAACTAATAACTATAATAACTATATTTTACTATAATTACTAATTATATCCGGTTGAATTGCGCCAAAATTCAAAATGTGTTTGTATTATCAATTTAATCTTTCAATTCAAAATAAGATGAAAGAGTGTTGAAAATAATCTAGAAAATCAATTCTACTGAAACATAATTCGAGTTTCGATCCACTGCACTCGTGGTCTTTTGTGCAGCCGGCACTGCGAGGGTGTCGTCGAGTTCCCGCGCACTTGCGGGGGAGGTCCGGCGTACGTTTTTAAACGAGTCGGCGAGAAAATAGCTCGGGAAGTTAAGGCGAGCGCTTAAGTAGCTATAGAATATAAAAGATAGTTTCGACGAGTGACGAGTATCGAACTTTCCCGGTACAAAAGTGTTACGCGTCACCAGGCCGAGTCGGCTTTTAACTTTACGGGACTATTTATAAAGCGCCGGCGGGAATTGGCAGCGTCACAGATTCAATTTACAGCGGCTTTTAATCTAGTCGGAAAAATGGCAGCCTGCCGTTTTCAAAATCGATCGTGCGGATGCTCGATTGAAATATTCAAGTGGCACGGCGATTATTGCTGTTTATCAAGCCGCCACGTTTAATCGCCGAGGCATTATTTATACACGTGCACAAAAGCGCGCAACGCGGGTGAATAATGCATTTTAAAATGCCTCGCTTAAATAAACACGGCGGAAGAATAATCGTAAAATCTAAATGAAGGAGCGTTTCGTCAAACTCGACTTGTAGTGTTTTATCGTTCGTTCGAGGCATCACTTATTCACTCTTGATTGTTGAAGTGCCACTTTCGTTGTGTTTCGCGACAACTAGACTACTGTGCACTGACGGATATTTCATTTTCGAGTGCGGATTTCTTTTTTAATAAGCAATGAAAATTGGCCACCTCGCTTATTCTTTTTGATCCGCAAAATATATGATAATTGGATTATTTTTGCGAAATGCATTAAAAAGAAAAGGATTCGGTTGCCGGGCTATTCGTGAGACGGAGGACTCTCGCTTCTTTTTAATTATTAAATAGCGAGAGGGACGTTGATTAAATATTTGCAGGTCCGAGTTCTATTTATTGCGTTCAACTTTAATTATTATTCGAATCGAGACACGTCCTTGACAACTTCAATTTTAATTGCAATATCATATTGATTAAAATTTATTTTTGATTGCAATATTGCTCGACTGTATTTTATACTGCTTAATCAGAATATAATTGAATGTGATCAATCATATAGTTGAGTGTTTGCAAAAGAAAAATAAAAAGTTCATCTTAAATTTAAATTATACAGAAAATATTTAAACTTCCATAAAAAAGAGAAATTCATTTAAAATAACTATATATTAAAATTTATAATTACTGATGAGTTTGTAATCTGTAAATTTTATTTTAATAAAGGAGTATTTTTATTTAACATAATGTCATTAACATTACACATAACTTTTGTATCTAAGAAGTAATTAAAACCTTATTTCTTCTTTAAAAATTCATATTGATTGTACCTCCGGTGAAGGGATATTCTCAAATGTAAATTTAGAACCCAAAATTAACAGTACGTACGTTAACTGTTACAAAATTTTTCCTTCAGTAATTTGTTAAGTCAGTATCTACTGTAATATTTATCATCAAAATTAATAATCATACAGCAAGTACATACAAAATAAATATAACTATTCATTTATTTTATTTATTTCCGTGAATTTTTCGTGGAAAAAAACAAGGAAGAAGGTGTTGTTGATTCAGTTAGTGAAAACATGAGAGTGCAAGAAAATCCCCGGTTCTTTTTCAAACACGCCAATCAGCAATTGAAAGCAGGCGAGTTCAGTATCCCCGCGAGGTCGACGAAAAAAAAGAAGCGCATTAACAAGCCGCGCAGGAAAGCACACGTGCTAAGAGCTTTCGAGCGGAATAGTCCGCCCGGAAATCCCGGCGCGCGACGTACACGCGGCGAGAGAAAATGAGGGATCCGCTCGCGCGGAATTGAAAATTCAGTAGAAACAGTCGGGATGCGGTCGGCCGGGCCGACTCCCGGAAAAGGCGGCCGATCGAAGTAAGACGGGTGCAGTCGCCTCGAGGTCATCGCGAGCCGACGCTAATCCGGACTGACGAGTCGCGCGTGTGCGGCGGAGCCCAGGCATAAAGGCGTCGTGTACCGAAAACCGACGTGCAGAAAGAGAGGGATTATAGGGACCCTTCGAAGTAAACTCCTCATTGTGCTCCTCCGGGCGGGGCTTACTTCGCAGAGCATTTGAATCCCAATGCCACCCCGATATCTTTTTTTTTCGTCGACCTCTGCATCCGAAACACGCGCATTTTCCAGCTTTTTTCTTTCTTTTTTTTTGGCGCTGTGCGTCGCATAATTACGCGGAGGGGAAAAAAGCGAGAGACGCGCAGTTGAAAAGGCCCGGGAAAACGTGAGTTGATTGTACACCCAGCGGGGAAGAAAAAGGGGAGGCGAAATAATGAAAGCCGCGTTGTCGAAAAATTCACGGGCGCGCGCGCACGAAAGACACTCGGCCATCGCGCGCGCGCGCGCGATAAGACAGAGGCAACACTGGGCACAACAGCGGGGCTCGCGCCTCCGCAGCGGCAGGGCGGAAAGCTAATTAGAGCCGATGGTGGGAAGCTCTCGCGGGCGGCTTTCATTTGCAAATTGTTCGCGCGTCGGCTCGTCTTTTGAAGGCTCGCGCCCGCCGAGGTACGCCGGGAGCCTCGTAAATAAAACGCTAATTTGAATTTTCAATCGGGAGCTTTCAGACGCAACCTTCTTTTCTTTGTTTCCGTTGCGTTTCCTTTGAAGCGGCGGACGCGGGCATTTAAAGGCGCTCGGCGGCTTCGCCGTGCGAAATTGTCCGGCGCTTTACGCTGAAGCATTATTTTGCTTGGATTGTTGCGGTGAATTAATGTGTTTTTGTAATTAAAATTTCACGTTTGTGTAAAGTCTGTCTGCTGAATGTAGGTCGCATTTATTGTTTTAAAAGGTAGCTGTAAAAGCTAAAGGATTCTGACAATTATATTACACTTGTTAAAAAAGTTAAGGTCGAACCTTTGTGCATCTTTTAGAGTTAGGAAAAAAGTTTAGAAAATTTGTCGCCTACAGACATTTTTGTAGAAATTTCTATCGCGTATCATATGCAAAACATTTTATCATCACTCTTGCAAAATTATTTATAGAGTCGTTTGCAAACTTTTCAGTAAACTTTGTACTTCATAAGTAAATGATTTTCGCTTTTTCTTGAATTAAAAAAAGTTAAATTGTTATTATTTGTTATTAAAATGGATATATTAAATATAAATTAAATATTTAATATTACACTGGGTCACAAAATTATTTGAACTATTTGCTTATTATTGGCACATAATTTCATATTTAGCAAATTTATTAATTTGCTCTATTAAGTGAAAACATCAAATTGAAAGTAAATTCTTTCTATTGTCACGTTTTCTAAAGAATTCGGTCTTATTTAATTTCAGTCCAATAAACATTTTGTACAATAGTGAAGCGTGAATAGCAAGATATTGAATGGCTTTATTACTTTTCAGTAAAACAGACAATTGCAAGTTTATAAATAAAAGCTAATTCATACTTAAATCAGAGCCAGTAAATTTGCTTAACTAAAAAGAGAACTTCACTTATTTTGAGACGGTTAATAAAATAGAAAGTCGGAAAGACACGAGTAGTTCTTTCAATCTAATGCAGTACCCATCGGTAATATTGTATCTAATGCCAAAAAGTGATTTTAACTATAATTTATTACAAAAATCAGAAATAAGTACCCTGAAAATAAATATTATTAATGACAAAATAAATATTATTAACAGTTTTCTTCGTTAAGAAATGTAAATGCAATACCGTACATATCATCTGCTCATGAATTACGCATCACTGTAGATAAAATTATTCTTGCGACTACTCTTATCATTTATATATTGTTATTATACAAAGAACATTATGTCATGTATATCCAGACGCAAATAAACATCCTTAATTCATTTTTGTACATTTTTATCACTGCGCCGATGCACTATAAACTATCCGTATTCCTTATCGCCGAATCACCATAAATTTTCCTGCTCCATAAATCGTAACTTTGAAGGCTCTCGCCAAAGAATCATTCGGCCACTTCAAACGCGCCGACGATAACCGACGTCCCCCCGGCGTCGCGTCTTTCGAAAAAGACGGGGCCGCGCCACGCGATAACGGCGATATCGGCCAGGGGTTCGCTCGCTTTTCTCGCGCCTAGGTATACGGCTAGACCGGGGGTCCCCGTGACCCCGTTACATTTATCTCCGGCGGCGCATCCGCCCGCGCCTCGGCTCGATGCGCTCGGCGGCCAGGCCGTCCGCGTGAAATATACGGCGCCCGGTTATAATTGATTCTCCGGATCGATTTTTCTCTCCTTCAAGCGCGGAATAGACCCGCCGGCGGAGGAAGATGATTTTCGGCGGAGGATTTAGCACGACGCTGATGGGATCCAGTTTTACGCGCGTCCGATCGGACGGACGTTACGGCGGCCTTGGCGTAAGCCGTGACGGCTCAAAGGCGCGCGTCGACTATAAAAGTTAATAGAGTGTTATATACGAGGAATGGGGAGTCTGCACCGGGGAAGTCTGATTTTCCATTATTGCGATTACGGTTACACGACGCGGAGCCTTAGTGGGCCCGCGCTGGAGGGAATCGAGTTACAGAGGTGACGCGGAACGAGGCGTCTTTGAAGTCCAAGTTGATTTCGCTGGCCGTGGGTAATGCCGGAATATTATTGCCGGGCTGTTATACTGGGTGAAGGACGATCGTTAAATGAGAGGCAGAATTTTGATCTTTTATTTGCGGATTAAACGTGCGGCATAATAAAAATTTAAGTTGTACAATTTTGGATTAAATGATTGAGTAATTATCTTTTCGAATCAAATTAATTATGATTTAAAATTGTATCTCTATCTTTAATAGTCCTTTATTTATATTTTAATTAAGAAAATTTTGGAGCCATCTCTTTTTAAATATTTATTTAAGTTAAGATCATAAATGTGCCATATTTTAACATTTTACTTGTCAATTTTTTGACGATTTTTTTTAATTTTCTTACCTACAGTGTTTCTTTATATTATATAAAATCATAATTAATTAATAATTAATTAACATAATCGTAATTAATGATAAACATGAAAAGGATGATTAATCTACTATTTAAAATAAAAAGTTTGTAATTTAACTGCATTATATTACTATATAATATAACTACTGTAGTTGCTCCACCTCCTCATCTCATCTAACTAAATGTGGTTGAAAAAGGAACATTATTCCATAAAACATAAATATTATACAATCTAAATGGAAAATATTCGAATTACCATGCAGTACCAAGCGACTAAAATAACAGGCCTTCAAACCCTTGCTTCTGGCAGTAGATACCGCCAGATACGGTAAGACATCAATTTTTCCTTACCTTTACTCGTTTCCAGTAAACATGTAAATTTGTTTTTTTTTCACATATAATGATTTTTACATTAAAAGCGATTGTAAAGCGTCATTTCATATACATTTTATCTTTAAAGTAAATACTGCCTTCGTGATTAAAAAACATATCTGGGAAAATCTCGGAAGTGAGCTTTTTATAAAAAATTAACGAATATGTTAATCAATGCAGTTAGTATAACGCAATGTTTATACTATCAAAATAAACAAATATCTAATTCGAGCGAGATTTTCTGCTGCAGAATCTAATAAAATATTGCACGATCTACCAGATCACTCTTCACGCTTTTTCTTCAAAACAGTTGAAGCTTTTTCGAAAAAATCTTCACTCATTTGAAAAATCTTGAAGAGTATCAATAGAGGTAGTAGAAATAGAATATTAGCAGAATGAAGAACAACTGTCACATTTATTAGTTTTGATCAAAAGCACTCGCAGGGGCACTTGAAAATTAGTGAAAAAAAGTTTCGTCAGATTTCTCAGTTCCATCTATAACGACGACCGAATACCCCTCTTATGAAAAAAAACCCCTCTTCTCGTAATGAATCGGTCGCCTCGCTCGGGCCTCGACAGCGAGTACTGTCAGCGCGGCGTTATCAAAATACCGCGTAGAAGGATAATTTCCAGATAAGCCGACATTAGCTATAGACGTCACGGGCGGTGCGCGCCGCCCCGTGTAACGGGTAAACGGGGCTCGGGCGGACAAGGTCTCTCGGCCTTATCTCGAAGACGAAAGAGGCGGCGGCGCTCGGGAGCATGCTGCGCGCGTCCTTCGCAGGGGCTCGTTACGCGGTAACACCTACTGCCGGGGAGCGGGACGCCCGGCCGAGGGGGAGCAGCCGCGCATAGTGGCTCCGAATTCGGGCTGGATAATAAACCTCGTAATGGATCGCAGTGCGCGCGCGGGGCTCTCGAGTTCGGGGCTGCGCCCCCCTTCCGCCGCTACGCTGCAGCTCAAACAATGCCCCGGGTAACAAGCTATTTTGTTTGGATCCGCCTCGTGTTTTCGTGCGAGGGCACTATAGAGCGGGGCTGAGCGAGCTGCGCTAAATAATCTTTTTTCGTGCTTCTTGCTACGGATCCTGCGTTAATCTATTTCTGATGCGCGATGGCGTTGTACGGCTATTTTCTCTCTTGTTCGCACTCGAGTAACAATGATCTTTTATCTCCTCGTACCTATTGTTCTTATTCCATAAACAGC
>JAXIUT010056117.1:0-10267 GCA_035586675.1 Eurytoma californica | reverse complement strand
TTTAAGTTTCTCATAGTGATAGGTAATAGACTCTAGCATGAACAGTTGACTGATGTTTAAAGGTGCATTAATTTCGGAAAATCGATTCTTATTTATAATTTTCAAAATTTTTTTCTGGATACTTTGAATTATTTGTAAGTTATTTTTATATAATGTATTTAATGAAAAAGCACTTCGAGCGGCAAAAATGACACATCCAGAAGCCCAAAGTAAAAGAATTCGTTCAGGAGCACCAATGTAGCGTCCCTCCGCGTTCGATTAAAAGTTCCGGCGCGAGAAATTAACCGGCGAGACGCGGTGCGTGGGCGTAATTGATTTTGCGAATCGAAGCCCGCCGCCGCCACGCGCACTCGTTATCTATTTACGGCGCGGGCGATAACGAAGTGCTAAGAGGGTCGATACGCCTTTGCATGCGGGACGTCGCCTCCGAGTCCATTATGCTCGCGCGCGCGAGGGACGCTGCACGCGTGTGCTGTGTGCGCGCGCAAGGCTCGCTGATGGAGAAGTTGACGGGGACTGGCAAAAGCCGGAAATGAAAAGTTGCTCGTTCCCGGCGCGCGCCGCTCTGCTCTCCCGCGGATCTCGTGCGCCGTGCATTTTTCATTAGCGACGCGAAAATCTAATTTCGCCGCGCGTGCTGCTCCTCCGTTTCTCTTCTTTTTATGAAATATGGGATTTCGATTGTGCAATGGTCGAAGTTGGTTGGTCAGGATACGCAAATCGGTCGACCGTAAAGCGTATTTTATGTGTTTTAAGTGAGTGTGTGTTTGAACGGTGCTCGCACTGGGCAATTTGTGTTGCCGGAGAATTACACAAAGTTTATGTAAATTTCCGGCGAAAACACACATTTTTCTGGTAAATAAAATACACAAATGAAACACGAATTTAACGCAAATGATACACACATTGAGGTACATTGATTTTAACAAAATTACATTGATTTGGAAACAGGCTTAAACATGTAATTTTTTATTCAGAATATCAAAATCCAATGCGCTTCGCGCGCTCAAATTTCTCGTATTTGAAACTATTTACCTAAGATGCATTATAATTTTTGAGCATAGAAAAATCTTATGAAAATTTTTTGAATTTGGCGCCATACAACAGGTTATATTCATGTACACACATACCAATCAAATTTCGTTTTTAAAAGATTCATCATAGTTCATCCAGCATCATTTTTTCAAGAGAGGATCATTTTTTAAGAGAGGATTTAACAGAATATAGATGCACTATTGCTTTCTAATAAGAAAATAGTTCTATCGGTGCTTCACATTAATAGCTGGAAAATATATATATTCTTTAATTAATTACTAACAATTGTCTCCTGAAATCTGCATGACAATCAAACGATTTGTTCCAACGTATACGATTGTATACGATAACCTAATGATATTTAAAAATTAAATTAAAATTTTTTGTAAATTTCCATTTGTAACGTGGCAAATGGCACGTCACCAGGTCGGCCAAGAGCCGACATGCCATGAAACGCGCAGAATGAGAAAGCGCCAGGAGGCGCTCGTGCGCACGTGTCCAGCAGCGCGCCGGGAACCGTCGCGCACCCGCGAGCGGGGAAAGGGGAGCAGCGCGTACGCGAAGAGAGAGGGTAAGGGACACCCGAAAAGTGCCGCGTGAGGCACGGGCTCTCTCTCTTTCTCGATCGGACAAGCGACCGGAACGGTAGCCAGCTCTAGGGCGCCTTGAAGTGCGCGGAGAGCGACGGCGGTGACGTCCCTCTCCCAATGAATCCCCGGGGCTTCGTGTCACCAGCGAGTCCGTCGACGACGAGCAGCGCGAAAATAAGGTGAGAGTGCACTCTCCGCGAGCGCGAGCGCAAACGATGCGCACAACCGAAATCGGAGCATCGGCTGTCCGTCGCGCCGGCGGCCCGCGCCGCGTACGAGGCCGAGCGGTCTTATCAGGCCGAACTTGTATATATTTTGTAGCTCCTTCCGAGCGTGAAAGAAAGTAAAGTAATCGAGGAAATAAATGTATTACATGGAACATCCGAAGAGTTCGAGTCATTTCCTCGCGCCTCTCCCCCTTCGTGCATGTTCCCTATTAGCCCCGTGAGAAGGACCCTGCCACTCTCCGCGGGCCGGTCACCTTGTACATCGGTGATCGGCATTACATCTGAGCGAGCCGGAGCAGAATCTAGTGAGCAGTAAGGCTCGCCTTCTCTCTCACTCTATTACGGAGCGCGGCTGCGCAACCCCGTGCCCAAGGGGCTGGGCAACGATTAATAATAAATGCAACGGGTAGCAACGCGCCCCTTCATACATTTAATAAACTTTCAAACTAGAATCTAATCCCTCTCTTCATGAGATATCTTAAATATTTCAAGTTTCGTGTTTTTCCGAACGCGTGTAAAATGCTCTCTAAAAAAAGATCCCGTTTTAATAGAATGATGACAGGATTTTGCGAACTAATTAAAAATGCAATTTGATTGATTCATGAGTATTTTCCGGTTGAATGGCGCCAAATTCAAAAACTTTTCATATGTATTTTCTACTCTCAAAAATTGTTGTGTATCATGGGTAAATAGATACGTGTATAACAAGCTTGAGCGCGCTAAGCGCGTTGGGTTGTGTTAATAGAATTAAAACCCATTTTACAACCAATTTTCACAAAATGCATGTTTTTCGTTCACAAAAGAAAAACAGAAGATGTGCGCAATACTTTAACAGTATTTCTGTGTTTCTCTTCGATGAAAAATGCAAGAAACGCTCCCAATTTTCATTTACATAAAAATTTTTAATTTTGCATACCCGCGCCACTAGGTCGTATTGATAATTATCCCGCGGAAACGAACGCGAGTGGGGAACTATTTAGCAATTCAGATCGGCGCAACTTATTCCCGCAGCCTCTCCGGGACAATCGATCAAAACTCTTGGAAAAACCGATGACAGACAACCGATATTCGATTATTTCGTCGTCGCGCGCGCCTCGCGGCAACATATAACAAAAAAAAAAGTAGAGAGGAGAAAAATCTCGCTCGCTCGCGATTTCCATTTCCGAGTTTTAGACTTTGCAAATGCCCTGGAAAATAAACCAGTCGCGCGCGCCAACTTCTGCGGGCGGGGCGTCCCGGGAGCCGCGCGGTGATCGATTGGTACCTATACGGCCGGCGCGCGCGGCCCGCTCAAGGTAAATAGCCGAACGCGCGATATTTTCCCCGGCGGATTCCAAGGAAACTCGTCCAATTCCCATTGACCGTCGCCGTAAATGTCGGCGCTGCTTTATAATCGGGGAGGTAAGCGCCACTTTGCGAAACTAGCCTCGCGTGACTACTCCTTCAAGGAGCCCCCTGTATATACCCCCAAATGGAAAACAATTGTATTGGGCGAATCTACGCACGTGAGGGGTGGGTATATCGGAGGCCCTGCAACTTTAACGGCTTAATAATCGATATTTCCCCGGAGGGACAGTGAATTTGACGCGCCGGCCGCGGGAAAGATTGACACGTTAATAAAGTTGCTTCCATCGTGAAAGTAATTAAAATCTGGAAATTTCAGTAACGGAGCTTCGGAAGTGACTGCTCGGCCGCGACTTTCGATGATTTAACGGTTATGTAAGGGGAATATAGCGATATGGGGGGAGTTGGCTAGTTATTGGGATAACACGTCTAGTTTCAGCTTACCAGCGTTATACAGGCATGCATCACTAGCCGTGATATTTCGCAGCTGAGTGTATTTGGAGAGTGCACATATGCTATTTCGACGAATTCCATCGGAAATGTACGTTAAACTAGTATACTATATTATTATTGCATATTGCATATTTTTTTTAAATTTTTTGGTCTTATTGCATTTCATTAAATTTGCGCGTCGTGAAGTTGAAAAACTTCATTAATTTTGCACTTCGTAAAGTTAAAAATGTAAGTAGAAATGAACTTTGAAGAAGTTTTAAATCTACTTTTTACTTTTACATTTTATTTGTAAAGTCAATAGTTAGAAAAGGAGATAAGTGTAGGGAGAAACATAAAAGCAGCTTTGAATGAAGATAATTCCATAAGTAAGTGAAAAGTTTCTGTATACGTAATAACAGGTATGCATGTAAACGAGTGGTTGTGTATTCACTAAAACTGCAGTATAGTACATAAAATAATGTGAAATCAATTCTTTGTACTTTTGTATTTCATTAGATCCGTCAGACAGAATATCGAAAAATAATCGGCTCGTATTTTTTTATTTTCTCAATTTAACCTGTATTATGAAAGATACAACATTAAAATTTACAACAACAAACGTCGCCTCATAACGGTGTATATCGGTATAGTATCCAATCGAGACATCACACGGATTTTCGAAACGCAATATCTTTGTTAATAATCATCAAATTAAAAAAAGAAAAATACGGATCGATTATTTTTCTGCCTGAGGTAGTTAATGGAATTTGATTTTATACTGCATCCAATATCTCAATTTCAATTTTAAAAACATTTTAATAAACATTTTTACACAGTTTCGAATATTAGCAAAACAATTTTTTAAACACACTTATTTTTTCAAAATGAATTCAGTTTTCTTTTAAATCACATATATCCCCACACATACGGATAGAAATTCTTATTAAAAATTACCGTTATTTTCACGGTAACCATGAACTTTTTTTTATTCAAGAGGTTATTACAAATTTTGAGTAAATTTTAATGGAAACAAAAGAAATTTTAACCTTTTTATTATAAATGTTCTTATAAACAAATGAAATTTTATCATAATATCAATAAATTTTACCTTGGAGTCACGTATTTTTTCTTTTGTCTATATTAAAGTTTATTCAAAATTTGTAATACCCCCCTGAGTATCAAAAAAGTCCATGGTTACCGTCAAAACAACGGCAATTTTGAATACTAATTTTCCTGTGTGTATATAACTCCGAAAGGAGAAGTAAGAAAGTATGCACTATCGTCGCAAACCTGGTCCGTCCATTTTGGCACTTTTCACCTATTAATACCCTTTAATTATAAGGCGAAGCTTTATTTTCCCCGCGTGCGAAGTCAGCGAAACCGGCGGCGGTTTATTTTCGAAGCGAGCGTATCGCGCGCTCGCCCTTCGGGCGGCACACCCGCTGGCGCGCGCGTTTCAAGGGCGCGGCTCGGCTTTTTGGCAGCCGCGTCGGACCGGGAAAAAAAAAATTCGCTCCCTCCAGCCCGATAAGGCACTATTGCACCGCTCGCTAGTCTCGCGATTATTTTCTACCGTCCACTTTGCATATCGTAATCAGTACTACTTCTCGTTTTTTTTTATCGCACACGTGCCATCTATCGGAGAAGAATGGTGCGCGCGATCGACCTCTGATTTCTGGTAGGTTGTAAAATAAAACTTGCATGGTTTACGGAAAATTTCATCTGTTCACTTTAGTTTGCTTAATTGTGTGTAAGTGGAAAAAATGATAAGATTTGAACTTTATCTATACGTAGTATATTATGTATAGAAGTGTAATTACTTAATTTATGAATGATTTACGAGTAATCGATATCGCAGTCATTTGCAGAAAAATGTTAACTATTTTTGGTGAACACATAATCCTTGAAATTTAAAAAAATGTATCTAGTTCAGTGTACTTATAATTTTAATTGTTTTATAATAAGTTTGCCATTGTTGTTCTCACTTTTTCATCAATAATGAGGAACTTATAAAAAATTCAAATTATAGGAAATTATAGATATGCTTTTTTTAATTTCAAGGATTATGGTACTTACCAAAAATTGTTACCATTTTATTTATTTTTATATCACATGAATTAGGATGTGCAATCTTTACATCATTGACATGAAAAAGCTTGGCAAAAATGTTGTTTATACATCGTAGATTACCCATACAAATTATATAATATTTTATGTAATTTTACACACATTTATAATATATTATTAAATTGTACTATAAAAATGGTGATTTATTGAAGAATTAAATCACGTTTACATTATATCCTTCATCTCAAATAATTTATTGTAAATTTTCCTAATTATTTTTCTTAATGAATCGATGAATTATTATGCACAGATCACAAATATAAGTTTCATCAATTTTTTACGCACGATACATGAACAATTTTTTTTGTTCCTTGGACTTGTTTTGAATTATCGCCGCGAACAAAAAAAAAAATAGCTCGCTCGCTATGCGCCGGACGGTGACAATTAGAAGCGCGTGTTGCGCGCTCGGATGAGCGACAGGGAGGACTTTGTCGTCTCGAGAGGTTGAAACGAATCGAAGTGACTAGGGATGGAAGGCGAAGCAGGGAGATTTAAATTTGCAGCTTTAATTTTAAACTATCGCACTAATTTTAAATGCTCGCTCGGCCGCTCTCTGGCAGACTATTTCCTGGTCATTTATTTCGTTTTAAACGCTCGCAGCTAGACAAATGCAAAGTAGATGTGCATTTAAAGCGGGCTTTAACTAGTTTTGAAGAAAAGCCTCACGAATTTCGTTGATTTTAATTTTACCTCTTTCGAGACGTATTTGTGATTCTTCAACGACTTCGTGTATGCTACTTCAATTCGGTATTCAATTTTTAATTACATGTTTTGTGCAAATGATCTTTGGTGGAAAATAAGCATAATACCAAGAGACTTAAGAAACTTATTTTATTATAATTATAAAAATTGAATTTACCTCTTTTTTAATAAATTTAAAGTTGATCGATTGAATTGTAATTCAAATAATTTGGTGTTGATGACTTTTCAGTAACAAGAACTGTCATCATCTCTATGTCTAAAATTTATTACGCTATTCAGCTTAAATAATTTTTAGAATTTATATCAAATTTTAATCAATTGAAAGAATTTATTTATGCTGAGTGTACACAACATGTAACCAAAAAATTTGTTTACAAATGTCGCCTGAAAATTTAAATGACTGATATACTTTCGGTTTACATAAGACTCATTGTAGATTAATCATCCAATACTAACAAGACTTTGTACTTTAAAAAGGGATACTGAATATACAAATAGTCACTAGGAACTTGTCACTGATGTGCGATTTTAATTAAATTATAGAAGATGTTTTTTCTGTAGAAAGTGAAAGAAGCCAATATTGCAGATTTTATGTTTTTAAATTAATTTTGCAAATGCACATGAAAAATTGAAGCAAAAACTATAATTTAAGGTTTATTAGGTGGAGAAATACCAATTCGTTCAAAAATTATCTGCAATTAAAACAGCCGATCAACTGTGTATTAGAATGTATAATAAAATGTGGAATTTTAGATGCATTATGTTGATCTTCATCTTTTATTGTCGATAACTTTATTAACCTAACTTAATAATATTTATTTATCTAATCAACATTGGTTAATCTCAGTATGGTTTTAAATTATAACTATTGATTAAGTGAAAATAATTGAGAGAAACCAATTTCAATGATCTCAAAAGTCAAAAGTATCAACCAAAAATACTGTACTATACATGTTGCTTAGTATCAATAATGTAAATGACTAGATGTAGACTAGATAATGTAAATAACAACAGATGATTTCAAGGTCTTGAATATACTACCGAAACTTCATTGACACCAAAATTCTCCGAGTCAATTCAATTGATCAGACCTACAATTTTTTCAAAACAATTCACTTTTGTATATACTTTCTTAAATGATTACTTAATAATCACATTTATAAGCGTTTACGCTGCTAAAAATGATTGGTTTTTTCGATAAATTTCCTCCTACTTAATGACCAGTTTATAAATTGAATAGAAAATATTTGGAGAAACCATTTCATCAATAACAATCAAACGATTTCCAACAAAAAAAAAGTTACTTCATTTTTAAAACATACAATTAAGTTAATAATACCGAACAGCACACCTTACAATCTCCACCTCTTTCAAAAGTAATTCGAAGAAAATTTCGAAATCCCACTCAAATTAAAAAAACTCGCAATTTTCCTTTCCCGCGCACAAATCAGCTATGGAAACTGTCGCAACGAATCCTCCTTCGCTCGAAAAGGCAGCGATCGGAGCCAATCGAAGCCTCGCTGCTTACGAAGAGGCAGGGGAACGAGGTCGCCTCGGCAGACGGCGCGTCTTTCGCGCCCGGCGATAAGGCGAGAAAATAAAAGAGCCGTCGGCGCGATAAATCGGCTGGGCGACGATAAGCGCGAGCGCCTTATTGATCGCTCTTAAATTAATTAGCGCAAAGCAGTGCATTTCAGCCGGCGTGACGAGCGAATTTTTTTTTTCATTTTTATCGGTGAGCGGCCCCGGGTTATCGGCACTGCTAAGCTTCGGCTTATGAGTTTCGTTTTGTAATTGTAGTGATTACGATAAGAGACGCGAAAAGTGCAGTGCGCGTGTTTATGGTCGGGGATGTAGAAGATTGAGGAGTCACTTGTTGATTCGCAATAATTTCAGAATTAAATTGGGTGTTTTTTAATTGTTTATAGTCAATTTTTTTTTTTTTTTTTTTTTTTGTGTAGAGTATTTTTTGTGCTTCGAAGATTGAATTTCAATTTACCAAAGATTACATTGTGTGGTTGAAACATGTTCGCACATAAAATGTAAAATCTAAATAATTACGTACGGAGCTCTTTTACCCGAAAAGAAGAAAATGGCATATTTTTTAAATGCAACGTTTTTTCCTTACGAATCGTAACTACCACTCCAAAATCCTTATCTGAGATAAAATAATTATATGAATTATTTTCAGTTATCGAAAGACTTACGTGCTTTTCAACTCATTTTAATTTTCTACCAAGTTAACTTTTCAGAACATTACAGAATTTTGAGTAATTTTTTATAATAAACAAGTCACTAAATAATCCCAAAATTTCTAACTACACACTAATATCTGCAACAAATTCAAGTAATTTTTATTGAACCATTTTCTTCGTGATAGTCTACGTGTAAGTAAGTTTAAGACGAAAGTACCAAAAGCACATTTCTTTCTAGCGTATACTAATCGCATGTGTTAGTTCATATTTGAAATTAAAAGTTAGCTAATCATTAGCGCGTTCAATTTATATTATATTTATTTTTTTCCTTTATTAAGTTATACTATTAATTTTTAAATGTATTCGTTATTACATTAATTACTGTTGTCCGTAAAATTATAAATAAATAAAATATTGACATTTCCGGAATTGTATTTCGCGCAATTTCTTCCAAACAGTAATACTAACTATTATATATAACAGCATACTAACTATCTAACAATTTGATAAGGATAACTGCAATATAGAAAGCAAACTTTTAGTTTTCATTGTCAAAAAATAGAAAAGGCTTTTCTTGCCCAAAGTCCTTTCAGAAAAAATGCTTGATATTCTTAACTTATATTTGATCAAGTGAGCGATGCCACTTATATATTGAAAAAATGTAGTTTACAAACCAAAAAAAATACAAAACTCCGCAAATCTCTGATATTATAAACAAAGATGGATACTGCTATCTAAAATTGAATCAGTGAAACACCACTAGAACTAAGGAAATTGCACTAAAGTGTTAAGAACTCCACGATTTAATGATCAGTGAATCAATGTCCACTTATAATTTTAGTCTTAATTTACTAATTCAACTTTAGAGGGCACCTCGCAGAAAAAAAAAGTTGTTCAAAGTCATCAATTTAAACAAGGAAAACATTTTTTTCCGGAAGATCTGCATCTTGCGAAACGACCACCTCAAGTGACTCGCGACCGAATCATAATTGTAAAAATAGAGCGCGCGGGCCGCGAGCAATGAAGACCAAACAATTTTTAACGACCTGCACAAGACGACACCGCCAATTACAGCCTCAACCCAATTCCCGCCGGTTTCCCGGTATACAGGCGTCGATGGATTCCGACACGCGATCATCGGTGAATTAGGCGAACGCTACCGAATGAAATCGCGTGCGACGCCGCCGCTCGCCATCCCCGAGGAGGGATCGTGCACCGGGAAAATTACGGGATGTAGCGTGACGTGCGGACCGACTCGAAGCGAAGATTTCGAGGTTTGTTTTTCCCGCTGGATCCGCGCGTGTTGGTCTAGAGATCTGCTCCGAGATGCTGGAATATTTTGGATAAATATGAAGATGGGTTCGCTTTCAGTTTATTCCTCCGCTTTTTTTCTCGTAGTGTATAGAAGAGTGAAAAATTAAATTAATTCAATTTTTAATTTAAAAACACTTAATTTTATTTTATTAAAATTTTAATTAAGGGCATGTGATACCCTACTCAGGAATCTGCATTACCAGCGTGAACATTTTATTTATTATTTAAACATTGTAACCATTTTTCAAAATTCGGCCAACGTACTGCCCTCCGCGATTGTGCAAGGAAACTGTAAAAAAAA
>JAXIUT010056106.1:0-10268 GCA_035586675.1 Eurytoma californica | reverse complement strand
CTAAATATGAGTTTCTAAGCGAAATATAGCAATAAAATTTTTTTTACCGACACAAAGCTTTCTCTATGAGAAAGCAATACGCAAACATTAATAACATAAAATAAATATTCATTTCTTATGCATATGAATTAAGGTCTTTATTTTCAATACTATAATTAAAATGAATTAAAAATTTAATATAAATAAATGTATAAAACGTACTTATTTTATTAAATAAATAATTATTTTATTAAATAAATTTTTGTGTATGTTTTAAAATAATGTTACGTATGTTAAAATGTAATCTTCATTGACAAATAGAAGTATAAAACATAAATACCTGTTATAAAATATAATCTATTTAATTATTAAATGATTTTAGTTTAATTGAAATTTCTTTACTCATTGAAAAGGAATTAATGTTTTATTTCAATCTTTAAACTCATATTTTGAAATTTATTTCATAAGTAATCGTTAGTATTAAATAATGAAACTTACAGTAAAACCAGGTTATTTACAATTTTTCAATAAATCAATAAATAAATTGCAATAAAAAAGACGAATAAGAGTACAAGTAACTCGATGAGAAATTTTTTCAAAAAATAAAGTACAAGCAACTTACAAAATAGAAGACACAGTGAAGAAATGCAGCTGCTCGTTTTATTTTCGATTAAAAGTGTTGCGATCAATGTCGCACGGCTGGGCGCATTTTTCAGAAATTGACGTCGTCTAGCTCCCTGGAGAGTTTGAGGGTTATTTCCAAGCAGTCGCTGTCAGAATGCCATTTCGCCGACGAGCCATTAGGATCAACGGAAAAAGGCGTTGGCAGTTGCAGCCGATATCTGCGTGTCGATCGGGCAAAAAAAGAGAGAGAAAGAAAAAAAGTGAGTAGCGCGAGAAAGGGAACATTCAGAAAAGCCGCTCGCAGCGACTGGAAGTAGCGTTAAAACCTACGCTCGCGGATTTCCAGCGATTTTTATTAAATAAACTTTCGCGCCTTTGCTTTTTTACTCATTTATGCCCCGTGGCTTCCCGTCGACACTGTGAGCTTTATTTTCCCGCAAAAAAATGGCTTATTGCGACGATTCTATATATATACTTGTAGAAATTTTCATACACTCGTCTTGTGCTACTAAATTTCTGGATATTAATCTGCAGAAAAAGAAAAGAAAATATTTCGCGCAGCAAATCGCAAAGAAAAAAGGATATCATGACATTTCGTCGATTCTGTGTTGTCTAATTAAATCCAGTTTGAAAATTAAATTTTGGGATTTAAAAAAATTTTACGGATTTTCATTTAATCGTCGAAATTTAATTACATCCCCTTTTCGTTGCGGGTCACTTATTTATGAATCAAATAAATTATTATCTCTTTTTTTAATGCTAAGAAAGACGAGAATTATCCATTTATTTTATTTAATTTCCCATGAATTAGTAATACACTAAAAATAAGCCGCTTAATACCGCTTATACATTAAATGCTCTTTTCCCGAGCAAAAAAAAAAAGAAACACGGCTAACAATAACTCCAAGACGCGCAACAAACTCCAAAGGAGACGATAAAAAAAACCGGAAATGAAATTCGCGTGAAGTACCCGAAGCGAAAAAAGGGACAAACTCCAGAAAAATAATCTCAATCAGCGGAGATGGCCTTTCACCTTATCTCGCAAAGTAGTTTGAAAAAAAAGATGCGTAAAAGGAGACGCAACCGTAAGCACTTCCAGTTAAAAGTAAAAAAGCTAAATGCAAATGGAAATCTCGCGTGGCTTAAAAGTTAAGAGGCGAGGGTCGCGCGAGAATGGATATAGGGGTGAAAAAAAAAAAGAGGAAAACAGTCTCACTTGGGGCTGCGCAGGTCGACGACGTCGTTCTCGACGGACAGCTCGACCTTCTCCCTCGTCTCGCCGGGCAGCCGCACCCGCAGCGTCAACCACTCGCACGACGCCGTCCCCGGCGTCTTCATGTTCATCTGTAATTCACGCGGGGAGGAATTAGAGCCGGGTTATCGGCTCTCCAGTCGCCGGATAAACGGAGATGACCCTTTTTTCGCGCGGCTTGCAAATTGCCCGCAGGGATATATAGCTGCGCTTTACGCGCGCGCGGGAAATTGGAGTGATTCTCTTTTAAACGCACCGGCGAGCGTTTACTTTTTATGCGTTACGGGTCGTACCGGTGGGTTTGAATTACGAAAAAGGGAATTAATTAGGGGGTCAGTGCGGGTGGAAACGCGTTGCGAGGATAAACAAAGTTGGGAATGCGTGATACATTGTTTTGAAAACCGAAAATATATCTACATTTTTTAAAATATCACGAATGACTAAAATTAATTTTCTTGGACAATACGTACTTTGGAAACGAAAAGGGATTTAAATTGTAAAATATCGAATGTGTAAATAAGTGACAATAAATCTAACAAACAGCATGATAAATTACGCTCTTTGAGGATGTCAAAAAATATGCATTAAAATCAATGATAGTATTCGAAGCACCAATGCGCTGGTAAAATATTAGTGTCGTGTCATTTATAACAATTCAAATTTTAATTGAACAAATAAATGGTACTTCTAAACATAATTATTTACTAAGTATTGATTTTCAGTGTTATGAAAATAATTAAGCAATTGTATGAAATTAATTATCTCAGGATCCAACATTAATTTAAACACAATGCATTTCAACCATTAGAGCACATGTTAATATTAGTATTTAAATTAGTATTTTAACTATTGTCTTACTAATGAATATTTATACTAAGACCAAGACTAATTGCATGTTATATAATTAAATGTAATACAGTGATAATTATATAGATGCAAAAGATGACTAATTATAATTACAATCTTTATTCCCACGTTTTCTTTAATTTCAACAATATTGTTTATAACGTACTAATAAAATTTTCAGAAAAGCATGTATAAATTTGATTAAAAAACAATATTTTATCCAATATTTTATTGCTTTAAACAGTGACTGATTCCTAATACTACATTTGACACTGAATAAATGGGTAATAATAATTGGCATTTAACATATTTTACTGAAGGTCATTTGTATTTTACCGTTTTTGATTAAGAATTTATTGTAATTTGAGTGAAAAACTATTGTAAAATTTTGATTCAACTCGAGATCCTTACTCCAAGATAAATGTCTTCCGTTCCGACTGCTTGTTTGAACTTCATCTCGTACTCAGGTGTCTCTCGCGGATCCTCGCTTTGCAAATCCGTAATCGCGCTCACTTCCGCCGGATGCCATATATCGGAGTTGCCCACCTTTTTCTCATCCTCTTTTGCGGGCTCCGAACTTTCCTTCGGTTTAGACCCGACGCCGATGTCCCCCGGACCTGTCGATCACGTGAATTACACTTTTGAAATGTCAAGCTCTGCCCGCAGTTTCGGAGCGATGCAACCGAAAATTCCCGGTGGTGCTAGTTTTTTTACCCAATTATTTATCTGCAGACTTATCGCTTAATAGTGTTTTGAGTATACAGGATGGTATAAAGTTTTGAAAATAAAAAATTTAAAAAAAAAAATTAATGAATGATAAACGTGAACGATTGAGACATACAGATTTTTTTGCGCGATAAGCGCTGCCTGAGATCATCGTCTTCCGAGTCCGAATCCGAGTCTTCCTTCGGTGGTGCGATTAATTGTTGAAGGTCTTTGATTTGTTGATAAGTGAAGCCTTCCATTATTTTGTGTGTGACTATTGCGATTAGATCGCGACTAGATGCAGGAATAAATTTTCGATTTTCAGTCGGACTACAGTCGGAGGTGTCATAGCAACGACGGTACATCTAGCGCCATCTTTATACAATTGAAACATTACTAAAATACTCAATGCTTTCTTTGTATTTATTGATTCAAATAATGAATTCCTTCTCTTATTTTAAAATGCATTAAAATGTATTGCGATGTAATCGAATTGTATATAGGCGGTAAACCTTAAAAACACCATTGTTAATTGAGTATTCATCAAATAATGTAAATTTTTTTTAATTAATGTTTTTATGTGTTAAACGGTTTCAAAGAAGATACATCCAATTTCAAAGACCATCATTTTATCGCAGGAAATGCTTTTATAATACATATACATACAAGCACGACTGATAAAATATGAAAATATCAGAAACATACTTTTTTATTGTTAAATATCATATTTAAAAAATTATAGTACAATTTATTTCTATTATTTTATTTCCTTTTCTTTTTTTTATTATCGTGCTTCTTTTCTTTTGGAGACTTTTCTTTTCTAGTTTTCTCACTTCTACCTTTGTCGTTTTTCATGACCTTCCGTCCTTCGCTACGCCGTTTGAGATCTTTCTTCTTTTTGCGCTCCTTAACTTTTTTCTTCTTTTTCTTATCATCATCGGATGAATCTGAAAGAAAATGAAAAGTAAATTAATTTTACAGACATTACAGAATGTAAATTATAACGAATAATAAATTATACTTTACCCGAATCCGACGATGAAGAGGAAGATGACGAAGACGACGATGATTCCGAACTCGAAGTTTCAGATGCGGCCGGGCTTTCTGGTTTTTCCTGTTGAACTTTAACAACAGGCTCTGGCACAGGCTTCGGCCGGTTCTTCAGGTGGTCTCGCAGATCGTCTCTGAAAATAGGAAAATTTAATATTAACTTTTCTTCTTGACTTAATTTATAGTATTTAAAAATTAAACTTGAGTACTTACGTTAGTCCTCCAAGACCTATAGAGGTAAAGAAATTAATAGCGAACCTGCTATTTTTCGGATCATCTTTCGGAAACAGTCCTGCAAAAGCTTCTTGTAACTCCCTGCAAATTGTAGGAATATATTTGTAAAGTAGTTGAAAAAATAGTTTTGTTATTTATTTTTTAAAAATTGTACATACTCGTCTTTAAGTTTCTCGTTTAATTTGGGCAATCCCATGTACTCTGATAGCTCTTGAAAAAGTATTTTGATAAAAACTCTGCTGGAGCTAGTTGTGTCCTCCTCGTTCAACTTTATGTTTGCTAACACTGCCCAAGATATCGAGTCAGTCATCAGTAGATGAGCGAAAAATTTTGCAACGTTACGCAGCCTGTTTGTATCTAATCTATGAATCGTGTCGTACGAACTTTTGAAGATTTGCTCGAAAGGTCCCACATATGTTCTGTTGATTGAACAAAATCTCTAAAAGAAAGAAAAACGTTACTTAAACCTGGTTAAGTAATTAAAAAAGTGTTATCTAAAGTCTGTAAAGAATAAAACTCACCGCAGCTAACAGTCCAAAAAATTTTTCATATGTCCTCATTTCTGCACAGCAATCTAAAAACATATGACACAACTCGATCTCTTGTCCAGGCTTCAGCTGCATTTTCAAAAGTTTGTGAGCACATTCCTCAAAATCTAACGAAGAATGTATAGTCAAATAAATAGTTCTCCTAAGAGTTGTTAAATTTGTTTCTGTGTTATCAACTATTAGGCCATTATCCTTGACTTCCTCGTCATTGCTATTATCATCATCAGAATCTTCTTTATCGTCATCAGAACATTCTTCACCCGATTCGCTGTCTGTGTTAAGTATTTCCTTACTCAATTCTTTGTATTTGTCCTCATTACTGACATATTCGGGATCGTATTTGAATACATCTGAAATTAAAATAGTAAATTGAGTAATGTGGTGAAAAAAGTTGTGTATTACATTTGTAACAATTTTACATACTTAATATCTCTTGTCCATCAGTTGCTTCTGTAAGTGACACTAAATGTGTCATTTGGTCTTCTTCTTCTACAAGATCAAGCTCTTTACTAACTGATTCATAGTCTTTGAAGCCATCTTTTCTGATTTGAAATATGACTTCAATCATGTATTGTACCTAAAAAAATATATTGATTTTAAAATTAATTTCTTCAATTTTTTTTTCAATACTTGAATGAGTTCTACTTACTCTTTTGTCCAACTGTCCTTCATGCAGGATATTTCTCAGCATTTCAAAGATTGCTACAGTACTCTTATTAGAAACTTGAGTCAATTTCATACCACATTCCTTTAAGACTGCAATTGCAACCTCTATAGAGTCGTCCGTTGGTGTTTGTACTAATAATGTCAATATTTCTAAAATTAAAATCTCATGTGCAACTCCTTGATTAACGAGATGAGCAATAAACGTAGCAGAGGAAATACATATGGTTTTATCATTTCTTCTAAACCCTCGTTTAAATTGTATCGCCAACCTTATCAGTAGCAATTCCCCTATATTTGGGAACTAAAACATAATAAAAAAGAATAAAAAAGTAAATTATATTTATTATTTATTAATATGACTATAATATTAGTAAAAAAGTTAAAGATTAAACTTATTAAGACTACTTACTTTTGAATTAATCACAGCTACCAAAGCTGCATAAACCGGTGTAAATGTCAAAGAAGCAGCTTGAGCTTGAATTATAGATCTTGCAAGTAAACCACGACCACGAACAATATTTTCCTTTAATAAATCCCTTGTTATTGGGCCTATATTACTTGTATTAACTTTGTTAATATAGCCGTGTATAGATTTTTTCAATGCTTCCCATGCAATTCGTTGATACGCAGCACCACTTTTATCAGTAATTTCTGCTTGCATCATTCGCAACTTTGCAGGTGGAATGTAAGCACCACCTGTTTTGGATGTTAAAAGATCAACTGTTCTTTTCTGTCTTGGAGGAATTGCCTCTAAATTCTCAGTTGCTTTTTCCTCCCCATTTTTCTTTTCTTTTGATTCTTGATTACCACTCTTTTCTGAATCTTCTATGTTCTTTCTTACTTCTGTTCCATAATAAGAACTACTTACTTCACCATGCCTTTCTTCACTTCTTTGTCGTTTTTTATCCCTATAATCATCTCTATCTCTATCTTCTCTATCCCTTTCCCTGCCTCTGCTCCTATTATCTTCTCTATACATATCTCTATTCCAGTATGTTACTTCCCTGTCTCTGTACCTATCTCTGCGCCTATTCCAATCTTGGTCTCTTTCTCTTTCTCTTTCCCTATCTCTATCTCTCTCCCTGTTTCTGTCTCTATTCTTATCTCCACTACGATCCCTTCTTCTATCTCTACTACGTTCCATGCTTCTATCTCTACTTCTGCCCCTATTTCTATCTCTACTTCTGTCCCTACTTCTGTCCCTACTTCTGTCCCTACTTTTATCTCTACTTCTGTCCCTACTTCTATCTCTACTTCTGTCCCTACTTCTATCTCTACTTCTATCTCTACTTCTATCTATACTTCTATCTCTACTTCTGTCCCTACTTCTTCCTTTACGTTTTTCCCTATATTTGGAATAAGTCATATGAGGTTGTTTCTTATCTGATTTTGTAGCAAACCTTAAAAATATGTTTTTGGAATCCTTAAAGTCTTGACCTTTTCTCCAAATACCAGATGGAAGTGAACATTTAACATCTTTAACGTGAATAGCATTATCTTCTTTATGACGTTTTCCATTTGCCATTCTGTCATTTGCTAAATCTTGATCTGAATTATCATCTAAGTCTGAGCTATGTTTTGATTGTTTTTCAATACCTATAATTTTTTTCGATTTTCCTAGCATTGCTTTAGCAGCCAATGGTTGATCTTCCCATACAACATTACCTAATGATGAAAATATACAAAATTAAATCATAATAAACAAAAAAATCATTTAATTATAAATTACATCTCAATTTTAAAGTAAACATTATTACTTACATGATTCATCATTTATCTGCTCTATCGATGCTGGTGTGTACTCATCAAAATAGTTCAATATGTCTTTTGTGCTTAAGTTTTCTATACCTCTCATATGAATAACATTTAATCTATAGTTACTTTCACTTTCACTATTTTCATTAATCCTGAAACTATAAACAAAAATAGATATTGTTATTGAATTACTTGAATTATTATTGACATAAGAAGGTACAAAAAATATAAATACCTTTCGTATAAATTTTCAGTCGAAGCTGACTTTTCTACTTGTTTTGTTTTTCTAGATCTTTTTGCTTCTTCTTCTGCTTCTTTTCTAAATATTTCTGCACTTGTAAGACAATTACGAGTCCTTTTTTCATCTCTGCTAGAAGGCACCTATGGATTTTATATAAATTATGTTAAAAAGAACTTCATTAACCTTTTAAATTACATCTAAATAAGTACTTACTGATACAGTGCTGGGATATGAAATAGCAGATTTTTTTGTAAGATTGTCTGATTCGTCGCACTCTCCCTCTTCTAAATTATTTTGCTCAGCAAATTTATCTGCTGCATGAACGTCCATAACCTCTTTTACATCCATGGCTACTGTCGTTGCTGACACTAACAAATAAAATTAAGTAAATTAAACTTACTAAATTAAAGTTTAGTAAGAATTAATGTTTTGCAATGCATGAGTAAATAGTAAATGCAAGGTTAAAAAACTTGTTGACTAAATAAATCACACACCATCACTAAAGATTACAATATTTGTTCAATGAAAGAAAAACCTTTGACATCTTTTTTATTTACCACTATTTTCACTGATAATTACATCCACTTGCATATCACGAACGAGTATTTTTAATATGTTATTGATTAATTAAAAATATATACGGTTAACGTTACTATAAAACAACCTGTATCACTAAATTATTATCAATCAGAAATTTGTCTTACCGTCTTAATTTTACGTTAAAATAAGTTATTCAAGCAGCTCTAAAAGGCAAAAGGGCATGGGATCCATGAGCTCCGAAACTACGATTGATGTTTTTTAGCCTCAACAATAACAATATATGATTTTAGTGCAAGGCGCGAGATACGAACACCGCAAGTTGTATAAAGTTGTATCGCCGACGATACGACGACGTCAGATGTAGAATTTCCAAGTTTCGGATCACGAATGAAGAGGAAAGCTAGAAAAGCAACAGTGTTCGAAATGGTAGGCTTTGAAGTTCCCTCACAATAAACAACTTCGCAGGTATAATGCAGCGTTTCTTTATTACCGGCCGAGGTCAAGGTGACTCTTGATTGCACCATAGTCGAAAGCTATAGATAAAAAAAAGTATTTTTTAATTTGATTTATTCAGTTTTATAATATAAATGTATACAAGCACGTACTATTTATTGTTCATGTTTTTTATATTAATTATTTAATTTTAAAATTATTGAAAATGCCTTGTGAAATACATTTTAAAATTATTATAAATTTAAACTTATATATACTATGTATGTAATTGTAATAAGCGATTTATCAAAATCTAAAATAAATCTTAGAATTAAACAATTAGTTGACTTGTACATGACATCAGCAATCGAATGGAATCGAAAATTTAGTTTTTCTTTTTTAAAATAAGGTAAACGTAACTTTTCAATCTTTAAATTTGAAAAAAATACATTATGTAATTAAATTATGACACGCTGATACTTTCAAAAAATTTAAATATGTCAAGATGTATTAAACATAAACCACTTGCGCATATAAAAGGAAATGTTTAATAAGTCAGTTTTACATAGATATCAGCTTTTATATCGTTACACAATTGCTAATAAAACAATCTATTTTTATCTTGCTTATCAATATGAAAAAATAAGCTACCGACGATTTTTTCTGTATATCAGCTTATTACTTGATGCAACGGACATTGAAATCAATGATGATAATTAACTTATTAAACTTCAAATAAATGTTTATGTTTACTTATATATATAATTTATCACTTGAGGGTCTAATTTTAATTTGTTTAATACTTGTCAATAGCAAACGTCATAAAAAAACTAATTTCAAAAAGCAAACATTGCAATGTGAATACTTCTTTTTATTATAAAATTGAGCTACATGTATGTTGAAGCGCGAATTATCGTAATTCTTATCAACATAGACTACTCGCCACAATCAGCTATAAAACTGCATATCGCTAAATCTCAGCCTCAGAAAGTCATGAATATTGATATACCAGTCATTCTATTGATAGACACCTAGTATCGTTGAACCAAGATTTGTTTAAATACATCGATAAGAGTCTGGGGACGGCGCTCATTTTCTTCCTTCTTCACATTTTTTCCCGAACGTCCCATGCTCTTTTTACGCGCAAAATCGGACGACCCACGCACGCGTCCGGCGCGTCCACGTGCGCCGCATTTACATCTGCATACGCCGAGCGCGTGATTTTCGCGGTGTGGGCTCGAGAAAGGCACATACGGCCGTTTGAGCGGAAAGGAAACTTGTTTCCCTCTACCGCTCGATCTCTTTCTCCCTCGTTCTCGCCCTGGTGGAAATAATTTTTGTTCAAAAATGTTTAAAAGTGTGTAGAAGTGTTTAAAAACCATCCATTTCGTCATTC
>JAXIUT010056085.1:0-10269 GCA_035586675.1 Eurytoma californica | reverse complement strand
CGTTTAACCTCGCGATTAAAAGATTTTCATTATAAATAGTTGTTTTACTTATTTGTTATGTGTTGATCGCTACAATACCATGTAAAATTTTGAAGAGATTGGTGTTTCGGAGGTATCTCATACCTCTCTCCTAATGTGATCAAAGTTTGAACAACGAACAAAGTTGAAGATCTTTTGCATGGCACGACTACGCTCAAAGTGGCCATCGGACCCTGGGTTTGTGAATACTTTTTGTCGAAGGTAAAAAGGAGCTTGAGTGAAAATTTCAGACAAATCTGTGACCGTGGAGGTGAGAGCCTCTCCTAGTAAGTTTAAGTTATCATTAAGATTATTTAAAGCACCCTCCAAATCAGATTCAATAGAAGTTATGGTTCTCCAGACGTAGCTGAACAATAAACCAACTAATGAAGGGTGGCATTGGCCTAGTGGTCAAGACGCTTGACTGCTAAGCCAACGTTGCCAAAGTGGTCGAGGGTTCGATTCCCGCCGATTCCGAGATTTTTCTGAAGAATGTTTTTCTGAAAGAAAAAATTTTCGGAGGAGGTGTGGGTCTTATCCTTGACTGCGAAAAACCGAGAAAGGAACTTTCTGGGGTGTCACTGAGATGCGCGGCCAGCCGAACATTTGGAGTCTGGGCTTACTCGAAACTCTAAGTGGATGTCCGGCGCCCGTGACAACAGTGACATTACCGACTGTTTCTTAGGAGGGAGAGGATGAGCCCGATGTTACTTGCCGGATAAGCTATGAATGTCGGTTCCTGACTCTCTCACTGGGCTCCCTGGCTCAGGTTTTCCCCTCCCCGGAGGTTTTCCCTGAGTCACAGGACATGGGGTCCTGGGAAAATGCGGGGAGTCGGGGGGGTATTGTGAGGGCTGCCGGCTCAACAAGGTAGAGAGGAAAGCACACTGGGCTACAGGGGTGATTGGGTTAGTGCTGTGTCCTCCCATCGTCCTAAGTGGGGGGTTAGTGCCGTGTTCTCCCCCCACTTGGTAGATATAGGTGAACGAAAAAGAGACCGACAAATAGCGCTGGGCCGAGAGGCTCCGCGAAAGCCTCATTAATAAAAAAAAATAAATAAATAAACCAACTAACGAGTTAGAATCAAGACTCTCAAAATCTCGATACGTGAAAGACTCTTTTACAAGAGTAGGAAAATATATGTCCATTGTGACATCAACAACACAATATTTCCCGAAATTGGTAAGCCAATCACTCTTAAAGTCTAGTACCGTATCATAATAATTTTATGGATAAAATCGCAAGTGAGATCACAAAGAACTTAAAACAGATC
The DNA here is from genome assembly GCA_035586675.1 of Eurytoma californica. Lineage (NCBI taxonomy): Eukaryota > Metazoa > Arthropoda > Insecta > Hymenoptera > Eurytomidae > Eurytoma > Eurytoma californica. The sequence continues at coordinate 8,978 of JAXIUT010056085.1, read as the reverse complement.
AGTGTTCTTTTGCATGGGGATGCTCGGGGGTCTATAGATAACACCGACGAAAACTGAAGGAGAGTTGCCTTGTTGTACGCTACAGAATAAATACTCGGGAATGCCAGGCTTTTCTGGTCCCTGAGTATTAGAGGAAGTCAATTTCTCAATCTTAAAAGCTCTGCGTAGATACAGTGCAACTCCACCTCCATTTATATTGCGATCTTGCCTACATAAGGCATAACCCCTGATTTAAATCAAACTATCATCTACTACCGGGCATTGCCACGTCTCTGCATGGCAAAGATGTCGTAGGTGGGATTTTCAGCGAGAAAAAGACGAAGTTCCTCAATGTTAGATTTGATGGAGTTTACATTGAGGTACCTTACCTTAAGGGAATTCTCTCTCTCCGATCCACCCTCTCCGCGCGACTAGTCAGGATGGTGCTACCGAGTTGCTTGTTGGGCCTGCCCCTGGACTGTCCTGATTGTTAGTTGCAATGCCGTCCGTTGTTGGCCATCGTCTGCTTTGGGTGGTCTGACTAACCATTGAAAAAAGAGTCGCAAAAAGTATTAGCAAACTCCATTGAGGTTTACAATTTTTTTTTTTTGAAATTGAATTCATTGTAAATTTTCACACTTTTTTGGACTACGGGGACCATTGGCTCGGCAGTTTAAATAACAATTGTATTTATTACAAATTGTATTTACTACGCTTGCCAAAAATAAGCTAAGGAAATTCTAGGCTGAGTTACCTTACCAGAAAATTTGTTTTCTTGTGGAAGCTGTTTGTTGAATTCTCGAGGAGAATCCAGCATGATCTAAATTTTCACCGACAGAGTTTTTGCGCGATAGTGCACGACTATGCTACAAACTTTAGGCAGCTGTAAGGAACTACTTGGCGCATTTCTCTCGCGCTACACTGCTACCCACCCTTTTTTCGCCACTTTGGGAAAGGGGGCTGACCTGACCCAATCAGTTCAAGATGGCAGACGGAAGTGGAGAACAGTAAGATAGGACGTACAACGTGACGTACAGGACTGGCCGTATGGCCTCTCGGGTGATGAGTTGAGCTGATAGCTCGGGCATACAATTGGCTGCAGGATAATTACACTGCACCAGACTTCGAACCCAATGAGCTCTTCCTCAGTGAGAGAGAAGCACGGCTAAACAGAGAAAAAGCCAGAAAGACATTCAACTATACAGGATGCGAGTTATGAGAAGGGCCTTGGACACTCCCGATCCATTTACCAAGAAAACATGGTCGCGTGCAACGAACCGACACATAGGTCGCTGCTGGAAGCGACAATTCAGCAGCGACTCAATCAGATCAGGCCAGGCGAAACGCCAATTAATCCGCCAGAAAATGGGGAGAGCGCAGAAAGCAGCGCATGCCGACATCCGTACAGTGCTGCAACAATTAAATGAGATGGCTCGTGTCGCCGACGCATGGCACACGAGCCAACAGGCAATGATCACGAGCCAAAAAACAACGATTTCCAAATAGGCGTTGGGAACCAGCACACTCCAAATGCAACTCCCCTCTCTCCAAATATTGCCGTAATGCCGGAGGCATTACTACAGGGAAGACATCGACGCAACCTGCACTACAGGGAAGACATCGATGCAACCTGTACCGGCAAAAGTAGCAGCAATAGCGCTGCCACCTGTTTAATAAGAACAAAGCAAACTGATGACCGCCAAGGACATGCAGAACTTGGCGACTGTAATTGCCAACCAGATAGAGAAGACACTGCAAAGGCAAATTATTTTCCCACGAGAAAGGGAAAGAGGCCACCAGAACGGCCAAACAGGGGACAAAACGGCCAACAGCAAAGCCAAAGTAAAGGGCAAGTCCAGAAGTCGGGGTCAATCCAAAGCACGAGTCAGGTCCAAAAATGGCAACCCATTAGATGCTGGGGATGCTAATCGATCTGGGGTCCGATTGCATTGCAATTAGCAAGTGTTAAGTGGAATTAAACACATACATTTTATGAAAAGTTCAAATGAAGCTAAGTTAAAGGAAGAAAAACCTGGAAATAATTATAATCCTATTGAAAAGGTATTTGATTCAATAGATAACAATTCAGAAAAAAAAACAGCTTAAAAATATTGCAGAAACCAGAACCAGAAGCCCCAGGAAATAAATTAACTAAAAACAAACTAGAGAGTTTCTCTGCAGGATACCCTACAGGGTATTGTGACGCTACACACACCAAATATTTAATTTTATTGCGCGAAATTAATATTTAGAGCGCACTCCGTTAAGAGCGCCTAAAAGCTCGTAACGTCGCATACGCACGTTTGCGACGTCACGACGCTCCGTCCTTATACAATTGGTGTTCTCTCTTGCTCCTCGCCTGTGGCGTAGCGACGTCGGTCCCTGCTCATGACGCTCTCGCGGCGTCGCGGCACCCGACTCTTCATGTTAGTTAAAGAGAGAAAAAAGAGGCCCGCCAACGGGTATAAAAGCCGAACACGGAGACGCTGGGGACTCACTTTTTTCTGAGGCTTCCGCTCGAAACTCTGCCCTTACGAGCTCCGCTCAGGCCAGTATTCTACCAACTTATCTAGCGATAGCTGTGCACCTATACATGCTGCACGTGAGCTAACAATTGTTTAATGAATTATAATTAAAAATTAATAATTTGATTTTCTCTCTCTATTCTAAAATTCTTCAAAATCATAGAATAAATTATGATTAAAATTCAATAAAAATAAATTAAATTTATTAATTTCCCAGAGTTCCATTTCTTTATTATTTTATAGATAGCCAAACTAGTGACATCTGTGCACCTACACATGCTGCACAGGAGCTAATGGCTTATCTAAATTAAAATAATACATATGCGCTTATACATGCCGCATATTGAGCTATTTTTACTAACCAATTAACAAACAAACGAAGAGCATATCGCATGCACCTATATGAGCTGCATGCGAGCTTTTCGTAATCCGTCCGATTCAAAATCTAAAGTGACTGTAATAGCTGAGACAATGCACCTATACATGCTGCACGGTAGCTACTAGTCTCTGTTAATTAAAAAACGACCAATAAGCTAAAGGCAGGTACCTATTCATGCTACCTGTGAGCTAGATGATCGTTCACGAGCCGTGAATAAATTCAAATTATTGAGATAAAAATTTGTCACGCGTTCGCGATAAGAATCCGGGTCTACTACACGAATCCTTATTTCAGCATCTACGAGCGAAATTTGTAATTATAAAAGATTACGCGTTAGATACGTTACAGTATTTTTAACAGGGATCCGACTCCTCCGTCAATAACAATACCTCGCAAGTCAACGACGAACCGAAAATAATATGACAGGTGGGTAAGAAATAACAAATGATTAGCACACTTCTGGTAAAGTGTGTATTGTGCTCGCGGAGATTTTAACGCCGGGTCCAGGGTGAAAGATTATCCAAAAATGCAGACGCAGAGGAGCCGTGTGCTTGGGGCCACGCGCGCAGATACTTAGGACGCTGAAAGAAGTTAGTAGGTCCCATATTGCATTGTCAAGGTTAAGAAATAACTAGTGTCAATATTGTGAAACGTTGGTGTATAAAAAGAAAAAAAAGGAATATTTTTATTTTTTGTCTTGAGGTCCATGCCGTATAAGAATCCAGCAATCTGGTTGGATTCGAGTCCCGACGTTGCCAGGAGCAGAAATGCTGAATAAACACAATTACCGTGCTAATGGCGAGACTGTTAGAACGGAATTTTTAAAACAAGTAACAAACTGAAAAGCACGTATTGGCTGTAACGCAATGAAGTTCCGTTTTATTATCAATTAAACCGATTCGTTCATGACTTACTGGCGGCTTCCTAGTTAAGAGCGAGAAAAATAACCTTTAATAGATAATAAAAATTGCACTATGTGTACGCACGCGCATAATGCGGAATGAGAAGCAAAGAGTGTATCAGTGTTGGAATGAAGAATGAAATTTTAATGAGCGTACCATAGTTTTTTTTTATCAATAGCAATCTCATGCAGTGATTGCATCTCTAGTTATCATTCTATTCATTGTACTCTAGTTAGTATTCGTTTTGATTTAATTCCCGGTTGAAAATATCCAGCTGGATTTCCATATGGATTTTCATATGGATTTCCATGTGGATTTCCATATGGATTTTCATATGGATTTCCATGTGGATTTCCATATGGATTTCCATATCGATTTCCATATGGATTTCCATATGGATTCGCAGCTATAAATAAGAACAGATTATCATTAAAGTTGTTTAAAAAAAAGTAAATGATTTTTGACATCTTTACTTCCTTAGTGAATTAACATTTTTTATTTATTTTGCCTTCTGTTGTTATTTAATTACAAAATTGCATTCAGAGAATATTATTACAAAAAGTTAGTTTTCGAAATACTTAAACACTTTAGTCATAAAGTGAAACTTACAAAATTATGAAATTCGACATCATTATAAATATATGAATAATATATTATTATTAAATATATTTATTTATTTTAATAAATATCTCACTATCTTCATAATACTTTTTAAGTAGGGGAAAGCGGGGCATAGCGGGCCATGTGGACAATGTGAACCTTCGGGGCATAGTGGGCCACCCCATTAAATATGTTGCATTTGGTGTGAAAAACATTTATTAACAAGTTTCATTTAAATTAAAGCATTTTGAAAGGTTGTCATTATTATATTGCAATATTACTATATATAATTTTTGTATATAGTAATATTGCAATATAATAATGATAATCTGTGAAAATGCTTTAATTTGAATGAAACTTGTTAATGGATGTTTTTCACACCAAATGCAACATATTTGTTAGAATTGAGAGAGAAAGAAAGGTAAAGAAAAGAGATATTCAATAAAAATGGCTTATCGACTGGGGTTTCCCTATTTTCCCCGCATGTACGAATTCCGGGAAATTCCCTATGTCTAGACGTCTGGAGGGTCTGGCTGGGCGGAGTTTATTGTTTTACTGCTCAGCCTAGACCGCGCGGTGATTATAGCGCGGCCTGTATGCCTAATGGGCCCCGTTTTTCGTCCCTTTTCCTTTCTCCTTTATTGCGGACGAAAGAGACACTACGTGCGAAAAACGGTAATCTTGGCGTACCTGAAAGTAACAAGTAAAAGTAAGCGACGACGGAGAAGCATTCTTGGAGTAGACGCGGAGCAGAGAGGTCGAGCGACGAGTTTTGAAATAAAGATCAATATAGTTGTGTGTTTTTACTCTACTCTCTGTTTTCTATTTTTTGATACAAGTGTTAACCCGCCCTTTCCACTTTCCATTTTCTCGCGACGCGGAAAAGAATTCGTGCGTGATCTAACATTTCTGACGACCGTGACAGGACTTGTGTTGTGAAGTGTTGTGTCTGTGCGATTTCTTGCGATATTTAATAAACTATTAACGATGAATATCGCAAAGAGAACCCGAGGAGTACAGCGCGCGCTTTTTACGAAGAGCATGAACACTTTTCTGCAAAAGTGCCGAGCGGACAGTGAAACGACAGCGCAAGAGACAGAAGTAGCGCTGCAGCTGTTCGAATCAAGGATGAGAGAGTTGGAAACTTGTAACACCAAGTACATAGATCTGCTGTTGGCTTCTGATGCGACCGAAGCAGTTATTCAAACTGAAATAGAGTCACACGACGAATATCGGGAACGATATTTAACTGCGAAGGCCAATTTACCAGCGGCAGAGCTTCGAGAATCAACGAGTGATAGACAGCGACCAACGGTCACTCACGTAGAAAAGCCATATAAGAGACCTACGATTGACATTCCTAAATTCGATGGATGCGTGAGTAACTGGCTTAAGTTTTGGTCGCACTTTAAAAAGATCGATGAAGATCCTTACCTTTCGAATGAAGACAAGATGGAGTATTTGAAACAAACTATGGTGAGCGGCTCGAAAGCAGATACCATCGTGGAAGGCTATCCGACGACGTCGGAAAATTATCAAAAAGCGCTGACCGCCCTAAAGACGCGCTGCGGAAGGAAGAAGATGCTCGGCCAGTATTATATACGCGAGTTATTAAATATCGAGCTACAAAAGGCGAATCAAAAGGAGAAGCAGTCGAGCATAGCCGAAATTTACGACAAAGTGTCTTCACACATACGAGCACTGGAGACACTCGTCGTGCCTATAAAGAGCCACGCACTACTATTATACCCTCTCGTCGAGTCATCGCTGCCCGAAGAAGTTCTGCGCACATGGAAGAGGAGCGCGGAGGCTAAGGAAGTCATCGACAAAGAGGATGAAGACAAGGAATCACATTCGTGCCTCGAAAAATTGCTGGAATTTATGCGGTCGGAGGTCGAAAATGAAGAATCGTACGATCTAGCGGCTAAAGGATTCAAAGAACTCACGATGAACGAGAACGAGAGCCAGCAGCGAGAGAAGAACGAGAAGCTCAAGGACAATCGACGGAAGCAGCAGCAGCAACCGTCCCCGGAGGTGCCAACAGCCAGCGTTCTACTTGCAGCAGAAGACAAGCGAAAAAACGTATGTATATTTTGCGAAGGCAATCACGAAAACGCGGCTTGCGAAAAAGCGAAAAAGATGTCGATCGAAGCGCGTAAAAATGTTGTAAAAGAAAGAGGCTGCTGCTTTAGATGTTTGAAGCGCGGGCATCGGTCAAATGCTTGTAAAGTTAGAATATCGTGTACTACTTGCGGTTATCGGCATTCAGTCTTGATGTGTTCTAATAATGGAAGCGCGGCAAATAAAATAGAATCAAAAGAGGGAAACGAGGTTAAGGAAAATAATTTGGCTAGTTTTTGTAGTTCACCAGACGTTTATTTACAAACTCTACGCGTTATTTTATACTCTGATTCGAAAGAGAAGATTATACGAGCGGTTATTGATACTGGTTCGCAGCGCTCATACATTCGAACAGAAGTCGCCTCTTTCTTAGGATACGAAGCACGCGAAAATCGGGAAGTTATACACGCACTATTTGGAGGCGTGAACTCGAAAAGAGAAAGGCATAATGTCTATTTAGCACGCATGAAAAGCTTGACGGGAGATTACGCCTGCAATTTTGAAGTGATGGACCAGGCGACGATTTGCGGCGAGGTCCCGCGTGTCACAGAAGCCTCATGGCTTGTTGAACTACACAATAAGAACATTTCTCTTTGTGACTACGATCCGAGCCGGAAATACTCCAATTCCATTGACTTGTTGATAGGCGCGGATGTAGCAGGAAAACTTTTGACGGGAAATAGTTTTAATCTAGGAAACGGACTTACGTGCACAGAGACTAGGTTAGGATGGACCGTAATGGGAAAAAATTTAGAGACTGAGGGGAAAAGCAGCACGTCAACATATATGAATATGTTCGTGACATCAGCGAAAGTGTCTGATTTATGGAGTTTGGATGTTCTCGGCATTCAAGATCCTATAGAAAAATCCGATAAAGTAGAAAAAGAACAAATCGTCAAAGAAAATTTTTTAGAGACAGTAAAATTTGAAGACGGTCAGTATTCGGTAGATTTGCCGTGGGTAGATGATTATGCACCGGTCTCGCGGAATTTTGATTTAGCCAAGAAAAGATTAGAGTCTACAGTTAAAAGGATAAAGAAAGACGGACTCTATGAAGATTACGGAAACGTTTTCCGCGAGTGGTTAGAGGAAGGATTTATAGAAATTGTGCCCGAGAACGAAGCTGAGAATTCAATATCGCACTATTTGCCTCATCGCCCGGTAATTAAGAACGAGAGCACTACCAAAATACGACCGGTTTTTGACGCGTCGGCTTGCGAAAAGGGTTATCCGTCGCTCAATAATTGTCTCGAGAAGGGACCGAATTTGATTGAATTAATACCGACATCCATTCTAAGATTTCGCGAACACGATATCGCGGTTCTGGCGGATATTAAAAAAGCGTTTTTACAGATTAATATTAGTAGAAAGGATCGTGATTTTCTCCGTTTTTTGTGGGTATCACCCGACGGAAAATTGATTATTCTACGGCATAAACGAGTCGTATTCGGACTCACATGCAGCCCCTTTTTATTAGGCGCGATACTAGAGCTGCATCTAGAGAACACACTCAAGAATATTGTTGAAGGAAAGAGGAAATGGCTTAAGACCGTAGTAATGCAACTCATAAAGTCATTTTACGTTGATAATTGCGTGACCAGTGTGAAAACGCTGCGCGATCTCGAGACATTTATTGAACAAGCGAAGGAAATCCTTGCCGAGGGAGGTTTTGACTTACGCGGCTGGGAATTTACAAATGACTATTCGGAAAAAGAAACAACCATGGTGCTAGGGATGATTTACAATAAGGAGAAAGACACGATTAGCATTAACCCCGCAACGGTGCAGATTAAAGAGTTAGAAATCGTGACGAAACGCGTTATTCTTGCAATCACTCATAAAGTTTTCGATCCTATCGGCTTCACAGCACCGGTGAGCATTCTCCCTAAACTCTTACTAAAGCGATTATGGAAGGAAAAATCAGATTGGGATGCTCCGGTGGATGAGAACACTCGAAAGGAATTTTTAACGTGGCAAGAACAATTGAAATACTTAACGAATATAGAAATTACGAGAAAATTTGGATCCGGGAATTACTCGATACATACTTTTAGCGACGCAAGTAAGCAAGCCTACGCGGCCGTAACCTTTTTAAGAGTCGAGAATGAGAAAGGAGTAGAATTAAAGTTTTTAGCCGCAAAAGCGCGCGTAGCGCCGGAAAATTCGACTATTCCTCGATTAGAGCTTTTAGCCGCGACAATCGGGAGTCGTCAAACGCGCTCCATTGTTGAGGCACTCGGGTACACGGACGTGCCCACATTTTATTGGTCAGATTCCACGACGGTTTTAGCATGGCTGAGTAGAGACATGCAATGGGGTACGTTTGTATGGAACCGTGTAAGGGAAATAAGGGAAATTACGAAGAACGGTCATTGGAAATATGTGCCTACGGATGTGAATCCCGCGGATCTTCCTTCGCGCGGCTGCGACGCAAAACAGCTGTGCGAATCGCGTTGGTGGGAGGGACCTCGG
>JAXIUT010056074.1:0-10269 GCA_035586675.1 Eurytoma californica | reverse complement strand
TCGATTATGTTCATTAAAATTGATTAAAAGCGATATAAATCAATTAACTTTTAATCGATTATAATCAACCATTTCCATCAGGGCATATACTACTTTTTTACACATGAGGCGGAAAGTGCTTATACAAATATTATTGCAAATAATATTCGATTTTGTAAAAAAAAACTTTCATACGAGTGTAGTACGCTAACTTCAGTGCGCTTAATAGTTCGGCGTAAACTATACAGAGAGATTAAGTGCGCGCGCAGAAGCGGGAGTATTTGAATGACAGTAATGATTCGAGCAAGTGTAGGTGTTTTTAGCGCCGCGGCATTTGCGTCCCGAGCGAAATGAAGGCTGCTGGCCAGCGGGCACTGAAAACGCATATGCATCGAAATTTTACAAACAAAAAATAAAATATAGAAAATAATAAATTTGTTTAAAAATGTACAGAAATATAATATTTACATAAATGTAGTATTTACATTCAACTTTAAAAAGCTTTACAATTTGAAACAATAAAGTTAATATTTATTTTTATCAAATTAAAAATTAAATTAATGTGTATTATTTTTTAGTTTTCATCTTTTATCTCGCTTGGCTCGGCTGAAAAACGTCACACAAGGGAAATAATTTTTTTGTCAAATATTTTTAATAATTTACTTAATAATTTACTGTTGTAGAACGAGACTCTTAATTTTTTTTTCTCCAGTAAATCAAAATTTATATTATGAATGTTTAGGTCAATGCTGTAAAATTGTTTACTATCTTTATTGGTTCCATCTTCAAAATCCTTGGGTCGACTTGGATGACATATACTTCCGTTGTCACTTTACCATTTAAGGATGCTGTTTCCACATCCATTTGTTCAATGCATAAACCATTTTGGCAACATAAGTAAATAACATTTTTAACGCTTGATTTTTAGCAACAGGAGAATATATGTCATCAATTACATCAGTTTGTTGAAAACCTCTTACAACTAATCTATATCGCTTTATACCTATCATCTGACTTTCTTGTAAATACCCATTTTACATCTAGAACTTTTTTACCTTCCACTCTATCCACTAATTTCCATGTTTTATTTTTATTAATACAGTCTATTTCTTTATTCATGGCTTCTTGCCAATTTATATTGTCTTTACTACTCATCGCCTCCTCAAATGTACAAGGCGTTTCTATTCTGTTATAATTGACAAAAATATTATATGTTTCTGATTCTGGATATCTAACTGTATTTTTTCTTTTGCAAATTTATAAAATCGATTATTTATATATTCTCTACCATTAACACATCTTATTATTTTTACTTTCTTCTCAGTTAAATTTTCAGTCTCATGAACGAATTGAACTAAACAATCAAAAACTTCATCTTTACTTTTAATACAATAAACTTTAGCAATTTTACTATAATTATCAATAAATGAAACAAAATAATTTTCACCATTGAACCTGGTAGTTTTAAAAGGACCGCATACATCGGTATGAATAATTTCCAAAATTCCTTTCGCTCTAGATCTATTATTATCAAATGATAAATTTGTCATTTTGTTTTCAAAACACGTTTTGCATTTCATGAATTCCGTTTCAAGTTCACTTAGAATGCCCGTTACTAAATTTTGTTTACTCAACGTATTCAAATAACTAAAGTTTACATGACCTAGCATTCTGTGCCATTTCTCTTTTAAACTCATTTTACTATGTTCGACACTATTTACAGGTTTATTATCATACTGCAAGATGCTTATCATTTTATAAGTATTGTTTTCTTTCTGTACTTCTGCAATTAATATCGTTACTATCAATAATTTTTGCAATTTTCTCTTTTCTTATTACAGTATTATTATCGGTTAATTTCCCCATACTAATCAAATTCATATTCATATCTTTCGCAAAATAGACATTCTTAATATTAACCTTATTTTGTTCCCCGAAGGTGGCAAAATAAGTAGATACATTTCCTATCTTTGTTGCTCTTATAAATCTATTGCCTCCTAAATAAATTTTTACCGGTTTCTTTAATTCAATAGATTTCTCAAAATAATTTTCATTTCATAACAATGTGGTCGTCCAACAACTGCTGTCGAGCAGCTACATTATTTCGCAGTTACTTAACCTGCCTGCTTCGTCGTTGCGTGTTGCGTAAGCCACCGTCGCTATCCACGCGCTCGCGCCTTCACCGCTCTGCTCGCTCGACCTGACTCCTTGCGGACGGAAGTTACCGCGCGCTCTGCCACCGTTGCCTCTGCTTCCTCGGCCTCTGCTGCGATCTCGTGTCAAGCCTCGCCATGATGCGCCATTTCCTCCTGCTTGGCCGCTATCTTGGCACTCTCGAGCGAAATGTCCGTTTTCCCGCACTTGAAACGTCCATCCTTTTTCTTTGTCACGAACACATTTGACCTTTTTTCATGTTCCTTGTTATTCTTCATTTCTGACAGTTTAATTTTACTTCTTATGTAATCTGCCGTTTTATCCTCCTCCTTCAGAGTATCTATTAAGTCGCCTATATGACTATACGACTCTGGCAACGTATTCAGCATATAATTCAATTTTTACTTTTCTGTCACTGTAGCACTCGCGCTTTTTAATTCATTAACTATCTTTTCAAAGTCATTAATGAATGACTCAGATTCACTATAACTATTTAACTTCATTTTTTCCAGTCTGTTTCAGCATACAATTTGTAAAGCCGTTGATTCTTTCAGATACATACTATCCAAATTTTTCATTATTCCGTAGGCTGTTTCTTCTTCGCACACAAATTCTAATTGTTTATTCGAAATTGCACTATATATCTGATTTATAGCCTTTAAGTCCTTTTCGTCCCACTCACTCTTCCTTTTTTGTAGTGGCCTTTTTTCTTGTAATAACCTCTTCGCACCTTTTAAATTTTAAATACATTATGATGCATTTCTACCACATTCTATAATCCTTTCTATCAAACACTGGTATGTTAATGTCACATTTGTCCGCCATTTTGTCTTCTTGGCCTGTCTTGAACTTTCCTTCGTGTTCGGACTCTTTCTCTTTCTTTACCTGTGCCGTCTTGTCCTTTTCCTTTGTCTCGAACGTTCCTGCGGGCTCTTGACTCTTCAGTTTAGCACTTATCAAAGCACTTTTTTTGTGCTTTTCCTCTACTTAACTCAAGAGTCAGAGTAGAAGGAAAAAGAAACTTACTAACCACGTTCTGCTACCATGTTGGGAAAATAAAAGAAGCCGTGGTTGATTTAAAGAAAAGAAAAAGTTGTATTTAATATACAATGCTTAGCATTACAAGTGTGTTTGCTTGGCGCGGGTCGCCTCGAGTCTGCCGGCATGGCATGCAACGGCGTCGCTCGCCTCACTTACATCGTATGATGTGCTCGGGAGGGGAGGCGCTCATGTGTGTGTACGTGTATCGCGCGCTTCTCTCTGCTCGTCGTAGAGCGCTAAACTAAGAGCGCGCACAATATCATATGTATATAGGGAATGGATGCCCTATGGGTCTACTCGGGACAATAAATAGACAGGAACTTCTCTTGGAACAAATGCTTTATTTAGCTACGTTATACTCCTGCTCTGAACTCCCATCGTGAGAGCCGAGCGGGAACTAACTAGTCGGAGGAGGCCGCGAGGTTCCATTCTTGATACGCTCTCCTATCTCTCTCGGTTGACGCATGCGCGTGGGGAAAGGTGGTCGCTAGCGTACCTACATGACTCCGCCGTGGGAAAAGAAAAATTTTATTTATAAAATTTTTGTATTGATTTACAACATAGACTTAATACGTAATCTGACTCTTGATAACATTTAAAACGCATTAATAGTTATAGTATTTGACATAAAACGCTGGTCTGAATTTCGACCTTCGATAATTCTACATTGTCCTGATTCGCAAATTTTTACATGTTTTTTTATTATTATTAACGCAATCGAGTGAATTAACAAAATGCTTATTTCTACGTAAAATGTTAGGAACGCATTTAACTTTTTTGGAATTTGCGGTGGATCCCTAGTGGAACTCGGCGCCGCGTTGTCTAAGATCACAGTCTGTGATTGCGCGTGATTCGCTTGCACATTTCCCTGTTGCAGGGGTTGGGCTGCAACAGGAGTCGAAGACGGGTAAGATTGCGTGCTCGTTGGTCGCGAGTTTTCCTGTTGCAGGGGTTGGGCTGCAACAGGAGTCGAAGACGGTTGAGAAATAATCCTAGTGAGGTCAGGAAGACTAGGCGAGTCTGGTTGACTAGGTTGTGAAGAATCCTGTGCCTGATGCACCGGAATGTCGAGATCAGTGGAAAGCAGAAAAGCAGGCTTGACTAGATCCTTGGATACTGTTTTTTCTGTGCCATTAAAGTTTATCTTAAGAGTACGAGAATTTTCGTTTCGCGAAATTACTCTATGGGGACCTGTATAGGGTCCAGAAAGAGCGGGTCTGATGGGTTTGTCTTGTAAGAAGACGTGCGTACAAGTGTCGGGACCTTTGTGCACGACGGGTCGTGTCGAGCACTTGTGATTAACCGGTACAGATTTTATTTGACGCATGTACGAACGGAAGTCTGTCAGAAATGCACGTTGGTCTGGCTGTTGGTCTGTCAACGGACAGAAGGTGTCAGGAATGCGTAAGGCTTTTCCGAAGAGGAATTCTGCGGGGTTCGCATCGAGACGGATGTGTGTGCGAAGTCCTAGCAGAATCGTGGGTAGAAGGCGAGACCAATCGGCGCTGTCTCCATGGCACATTATTGCTGCTTTTAAGCTGCGATGAAAACGTTCTACCATCCCATTCGCTTGGGGATGATAAGGTATTGTACGAATACAACCTGTACCAGTGAGTTTTAACAGTTCGTCGAATAAACGCGATTCGAATTGTGCGCTTTGATCAGATGTGATCGTTAATGGAGAACCGTAGCGCGTGATCCAGTGATCATAGAGCGCCTTCGCTACCGTGGCAGCTGAAGTTTCCGCTAAAGGAATTGCTTCCGGCCATCTGGAATACCTATCAATAATGGTTAAAACGACCATCCGGAGTATTGAAGTATTGCGGAATCGCTTTATTGTGTTTGGTGATTTTTGATTTTTGGCAATCAACGCAAGACTTACACCAGACAGCGATATCGCGGCTCATGTTGGGCCAGACGTATTGCTGCTGAATGAGTTTGGTGGTGGCCTTCACGCCAGGATGCGAAAGTGAGTGGAAAGCATCGAAGAGTTTTCTTCTAATTACTGTGGGTATAAAGGGACGGATAGCGTCATCCTTAATATCACAGTAAAAGGGTGAGTGATTAAAGATGGTGAGTGATAAGATTAACTTGGACCCCAAGTTAATCTTTGTAACTTGAGCGGATGATTTGGGTCACTAATTACTTGCATGAGTTGTTCGTCTTTGAGCTGTTCTGCGCATAGAACATCTGCATCAAAAAGAGTGGGACGGCGAAAAGCGTCAAGACTGGACAAGGCGTCCGCGACTGAGTTTTCTTGACCGGGTAGGTAACATATTTGTACATTGTATTGAGAAATAATGTCCAGCTTTCGAGCTCGAATCGCTGGCATATTGTCGCCTTTTTGCGAGAGAGCGTGGACCAGTGGTTTGTGATCTGTGAAGATCTTGAATTCTACACTTTCGAGGTAGTGGTGAAAATGTTCGCAGATTGCGGTGAGCTCGCGATCGTAAGTTGAATATTTCAGCTGAGCTGGAGAGAATTTTTTTGAAAAAAACGCTAAGGGTTGCCAGACGTTACCCGAGCGTTGCTCAAAGAAAGCGCCCATAGCTGAATCGGAAGCGTCCGTGATTAACCTTAACTCGCTTTTGTCATCCGGAAAGGCAGTGAAAGCTGTATTAGCTAAATCTTCTTTGGTTTGATTGAAGGCTTGTTCAGCCTGAGGAGTCCACGCAATAGGGCGTTTATCCTTTCTCTTTGCTCCCTTGAGAAACTTGTTAAGCGGAGCTTGAGTTTTGGCAGCTTTAGGCAAAAGACGTCTGTAGCTATTGACTAAACCTAGAAATCTACGCATGTTGTCGACAGTTTGAGGTTTAGGAAAGTCTCGAATAATTTGTACCTTTTCAGGATTTGGCCTGAATCCTTGCGGAGATATTGTGTGTCCGATGAAAGTCAACTCAGAAACACCGAAAACACATTTTTCGTAGTTGGCTTGTAAACCGAATTTTTGTAAACGTTCTAGCACGATTTTGAGATGTTTCTCGTGCTCTTCAGGAGATGAAGAAGCTATGAGAATGTCATCGATGTAGACAAAAACGAAGTCTAAATCACCTAGAGCTGAATAAATGTATCTCTGAAACGATTGAGAGGCGTTTCTCAGACCAAAAGTCATGGCTGGGAACTCGTAAAGTCCAAACGGAGTGATGACTGCGGTTTTTTCGACGTCTTCAGGCGCTACCGGAATTTGGTAGAACGCCTGTTGCAGATCTATAGAAGAAAAAATTTGTTTATCGTGTAGGAATGTGGGAAAATCGTGAATGTGCGGAACTGGAAAACGATCGGGGGACGTAACTGAGTTTAGACGTCTGAAGTCGCCACAGAAGCGCCAATCACCGTTCTTTTTGGGAACTGTGTGAATGGGGCTAGCCCAAGCACTACTCGAGGGACGACAAATTCCAAGTTCACACATTTTTTTAAATTCCGCTTTCGCGGCTTTGAGTTTATTTGGAGGAAGCCTCCGAGCCCGCTGAGCGATTGGAGGGCCTGTCGTGATGATGTCATGAGACACATTTTGATTTTTGGCAAACGTTGCCTGCTGTGGACCGAACACTTTAGGATGCTGCACCAATAAGCGGGCATACTTGTGGTTCGGTTGCACAAAAGAGATTTACTGAACGACGACTTTTTTAGAGAAAGCTTGAGCAAAAGTGTTTTGATTTGCGTCGATTAGTCGACGACGTTTGAAATCCGGCGGAAGATTGTACTGAGACAGTACGTCTGCGCCTAAAATAGCTTGCGAGACATCTGCTACAATGAAATTCCAGGTTACTGGATAAACCGATATGAATTTCGCGACGCTGAGTGCCATAGGTTTTAATAATCGAACCGTTAACGGCATGTAATTCGAAACCTGAAGGGGCATACGGCCAGTTGACCGGTTTCGGAATGACCGAGATATCAGCGCCGGTATCCACGAGAAAGTCGCGATTTGAAAATTTATCGCGAACGTGGAGACGAAAGGTTTCGATTGCCGGACTGTTTGTCTCCGTAACAGCCGGAGAGCTTAGTTTTCCTGTTTTGAGGAATTTGTTTTTGGAGTTTTAATCTCCTTGGAATTCGGGTCGATCACTACGTAGCTCTGTCCCTTGCTTTTTTTCCATTTGCATGGAAGTCGACATTTCTTTGCTTCTTTCCCAAAATAGGAGTGATAGAAACAAAATCCGCTAGATTCGTCGTACAATGGTTTGCGTTCTTGTGATTTGGATTTTGATTTAGAGCGCGATCTAATTTTGGAATCGTTTTTCTGAGCAGATCTCGAAGGTCTGTTGTCAGGAGCATTTAATTGAGAAGCAACTGCATGAATGGCGGAATTCTTTATAATCTCGTAAACCGCATCTGCCGTGACGGTCGTTTGCTTTTCGTTTTGAAGCGCGACGATAGTGCATTGAATTTGCCTATCGAGGGAATTTTTCCACAACGTTAATATCGTGTTCGTGGGGACTTGATCACCTGCCAGAGCCTTCATTTCAGAAAGTAGATCTGAAAGTTTGCGATTTTCAATCGAAATTCCTTTTAAGAGCTTTAGGAGTTTTTGTTCTCTAGATTGAGCAAATTTATCTAACAGCGCATTTTTGATGGCGTTATATTTGGTGCCTAACGGAAAGTTCACGATTTTATCCGCTATCGAGCGGAACTCTTCCGGACCTAGATTTTTGATGACAAAACAATATTTGTAGTTGTCATCGTAAATGTTATGAGAGATAAAAAGATCCTCAGCTATTAAAAACCAAGCCCCTGGATTGTCGGTGCAGAATCTAGTAAACTTAATGTCCGGAAAATTGCGAAAAGCTGGGAGTACCAGTTGGTTGTTTGGTAAATTCCTTGGCGGCTCAGAACGCAGCTGTAAAGAGGCTGAGGAGCTGTGAGAACCTAGACCTTGAGCGGGGGTACTCTGGGAATTTGCATCTTGAGAATTTGATGCGTTTTGAGCGAGATTCGCAGAGAGTCAAGCTTAGCTGTAAGAGCGGTAATTTGTGCCTGCAGAATTTCATTAGCTAATTTGAGGCTATCGACTGTGTCTGGCACTTGAGGAACAGTTTTGTTGTTCGTTTCTTCTGCCATTTTTGACTGTAAATTTTTAATTGGCGAATGAGCTACTTTGCTATTGAAAGATTTTTGGAATGTTCTTGCTCTGTGATAAGCGTTTTCGACCTCAATGAATAATTGTTTGTGCCATTATCTGTCATTGAAGGAACTAAGCTAGTTGCAACCAGATTTACAAATGTGTATTGAAACGTTAAAGCGCACTCGCAGGTGCCAACAATTAACAAAAATAACTCGTGCAACGCGCAACTACCTGTTGCTCGTCGTGCGAGACGCGATGCCGTTGCCTGGTTGCGTAAGTCACTGAAATTCGCGAACGAAGTAAGCTTAGTGCCTGATATTAAAAAGAAAAGAAAAACTTTTATATTGACTATAAAAACTAATTAAAAATTTGTTAATTCGATTGAATTCGTGTGCGCAAGACAACAAAAGAAAAAAAAATTTTTTTTTAAACAAAATGAAATTTTTAAAATTTGCAGGTTTGTTTTGGAAAGAAAGAATTTAAGATTTTTCCGAGAATCGGATGCGCATGGTGGCGCTCGCACAACGCCCGTTTGAGTTGGGCGAATTCAAAAATAAAAAATAATTTTATACGCTAATTACGCAATGTTACGCAGCGATGATGAAGACAGGCATCGATGGCGATGATAGGCACCGGTGTCGATGTCCTTGAAGATCAGGGTGTGAAAGAACGCTGAACTGCCTCTCGACGAAGAGGTCGGCGAGACAAAGGCGGCTGGCACGAAGACAAGATGGCCGCTTGGTGGGAGCTCCGCGAGCAAAGCTCGAGCGAATTGCGCTGCCGTTGAATACGGCCGGCTCGATGACGAGGCAGCCGTTAAAGGTGAAAACTCGCGAGCAAACGCTCAAGCGAGTCGATCAGGCGTTGGATGGCGGTCGGCTGAATGCCGAGAGACCGCGATGAGATGAGGTGCCCGCGAGAAAAAAAACTCAAGCGAGGCGTCCTGTTGAATTTGCAGAAAATCTGCGTACGGCGGACTGCCGCAGTGCAAGAAGACGGCCACCGGCGTGTACCGATGCGACCGCTTGAAGAGAGGGCCTGCGAGCAAAAGCTCGAGCAAGGCGCTGAAGATTCGCCGCGTCGGCGATGATAAAGCTGGCGCCGAAGAAACGCACGTATCACGCTGAGTTGAAGCCTGCAGAAGAGCTCCGTTGTCCCGGTTGGCGAGAATTTAGCGCCGATGAAGAGCAGACTATTGCTTGTTCAGTAGAGTCGGGGTCACCAATATAGGGAATGGATACCCTATGGGTCTACTCGGGACAATAAGTAGACAGGAAGTTCTCTTGGAACAAATGCTTTATTTAGCTATGTTACACTCCTGCTCTGAACTCTCATCGTGAGAACCGAGCGGGAACTAACTAGTCGGAGGAGGCCGCGAGGCTCCACTCTTGATACGCTCTCCCATCTCTCTCGGTTATCATATGTATATTACCAAAAATATCTAATTTTTTAAAAATTAAAAACAACTTTTAGGGCATAAATTTGTATGCTAAAATAAAAATTAAGTCTTGAAATTACTGAGCATAAGATTTAATACAAGAAAATTTTTTATACCCTCCGTAACTTATATAAACAAGAAATATTCAGTAATTATAAGAATGCCAGAGTTTTATTCAAGTTTATAATAGTATTTAAATTCTAAATAACATATATTTTTTAAAATTCAAGTATACAAATAATAGACTTCTACGGGTGGACATGTGTAATAGCGAATAAAGCTTTATTTAGTGTGTAAAAAGCAGTAATTGAAGGATCTGAATGAATTCGTGAATTTAAAAAAAAACAAAGGCCTGTAATATTCTAAAACGGAAAGGAGAGTATTCGTACACTTAAAAGCTACTTACCTGATTTTTTGTGAAGCGCTAGTCCGGATCGAACTCTCATTTCTGTGTATTGTAACAGGGTCGCCCCTAAGCCGCTCGTACGTCCCTCGAAGCGGCTGCAAATACTTTGTACTCCCGATGCCTCTCTCTCTCTCTCTCTCTCTCTCTCTCTCTCACTCGCACTCTCTCACTCTCACTCACAAGCGC
>JAXIUT010056043.1:0-10274 GCA_035586675.1 Eurytoma californica | reverse complement strand
GTTTGCAGTTGTCGTGCAAGGAAAGAATATTCGACAACTGATATCTCAGGTTCCAGATGGAGTTATGACTCCGGATGAATAAAAATTAGTAAAAAATGTTATATACTGTTAATATATAATAACTGAGAAAATGGGCTGTATCTCCCATAGCCCCTTAATAGAAGAATGAAGTAAATACTTTTTTGAAGTGGCTACTTATACGTAACACGAGAGATTAAAGAATTAATCCGAGAAAAAAGAAGTGAATTGTTTAAAATGCAGTGTTTGATTATCGAATCAAATTTTCGAACGCAACAAAACTAATTGTTTTACGAACAGGTTTTGAGTAATTCGAACGAGAGTAATTTACTGAAAAAGCAAAATACTGTGAATGAGCTGAGGATTGAAAATGAAGACAGCACAATAATTGCGCAAGGTGTTATACTTGCTCTCATTATCTCTGTCTCTCCCTCCCTCCCCCTCCTCTCTCTCTCTCTCTCTCTCTCACACACACACACACACACACACACACACACACACACACACACACACACACACACACACACACACACACACGCACGCACGCACGCACGCACGCACGCACGCACGCACACAAACACACACATACACACTCTGTCTCTCTGTTTCTCCTGTTTTTTTTCTCTCTCTCTTTCTTTCTCTGGCGCTTTGAGGTGAGCAGTTTTCATCAGGTGGCCGTTGCCTTATGGGGCGACTCGCGGCGTACTACTCGACATCGCCATAAAAGTGCGCGCGGCCCGTGACGTCAGCCAGTGACCGGTACGTGAGGCAACAAAAGCGAGAGGAAGAATCCTTTGCCCGTCCTCAGCACCCCACGCGAACGTTCGCCTTTTTCTTTTTTTTTCCTCGGACAAGAGCGCGCGGTGAGACAAACAAAATAGCGGCCTCTCCGGGCCCAGTCAATTAGCACGATCGCGCCGGTCGACGTGAATAATCCCGAGTTATGCGGGATGTCCATATAAACGCATTAATACGAGGGGCCAATGTGTGACACACTTATAGCTGTTACCTTGCACGAGATAAGCTGCTTTATGATATTTACGATTTTGTTCCGCAATAGCGTGTGCATTAAATGTATTTTATCATTTTACGCTGTTTGCACTCTGCTACGTTTTGATTTGGCTAATTTAAAGCGGCGAGTAATTGATTGTTGTAATCCAACTATTTTTGAAATTGCAATTAAACATGTTCCATGATTAGTGCAGATCTAGAATTAATGGAAAGTGTTTCATTTTAAATAAACATACGAGACTGATATCGTTAGTAAAAAGCACTCTAAAATAAGGAAGTGAAACAAAAATTCAACAATGCAACTCATTAAAGAAAAAATAAAAAAAAAAGAACATCTTCAAAACTGACAAATTACACAAGATTGTATATCTGGCTGTGGCTTTCTTGTATAACAGCTTACTTGAGTTTATATCTACCGTTTTTTTTTGCTTTGATAATTTTTAGAACACATAGAAGTTAAAGTAAAGATACGCTCTTTTTAAATTAAGGCAAATTGGTCATCGGATTAAAATTCAATTAAAACCGAAAATTAGAATATTAAATGTATTTTTTTTTTAAGTTCATTATTAACAAGATTTATATACTATTCAAATACACTAAGTTACAGTGACACGTTCATAATGTAATTTAATTTACAATAGTAATGAATTAATTTTACTAGTTAAAGAAATTAATTAAATTTGTTTGCGAATTCGATAAATATTATCGCTTAGTTATTGCTTCAATCTATTTTTTAGGTATATAATTGTCTAAACTTTGTCAATGTTAAAACAAATTTTAAATGCGTTTCTGTTTTTACGTTCATCAGAGTTGATTTTAGTTATTTTAAAAAAGAAGAAAAGAAGCAAAGTGTTAATAAGTTGTTTAAAAGTTTTAATGCCCGTACGCAAATGGCGTGTTATTTACACAAAAACCATAAAACGCAGATTGCACCTGAAGGTTTTGCATCTTAAAATTATCTTCGCTGCAAGTTGCATTAAGTTAGTGACGCGAAGTTCAAGGCAGTGAGCACGCGGCTAATTCCATTTTCAATATAAAAGTCGAGACGACAAGGTACAGAAACGGAAAGTAAGAAAAGAGAGTAAAGCTGCGACTAAACTTTTCTGGAAGAGAAAAACACAGATTGATGGGCAGGTGGTAATGAAAGACAAGGTTACACTCGAATCTTATCTTTAAGAATCAACCGAATTCTTTTTGTGAAAAAGCTCAGCAATCGATATTTTTGTAACTGGGAATAACACTGAAAAAAATTGATAGGAAAATTTATTACATATTATTTGAGTTGGAGGACACATATTGATATCATGAGAAAAATTGCAGTTTTTATAGAAAAATTTGGCATAATTCTAGTAATTTTCGCAATAAAAATGGTAATTTTTTCAAAATTTATGGTAGATTTTTCTATGTTATTTTTTAAGTGTGAAAATCAGATCAACAGTCAAATATACTATCTGCTGCGAGTTGTCGCAACCGTAAGTCAACGATGAAAACATTGAATGAGTCAAGTGAAATGTGCATTTTGCAGGATCACAAAACCGGTCGAATCCGGTTATTCAATCTTCTTTCTATAAATTTAGTGATCGAGCAGCAACCAAACTCGAAGTCGTCTTGATTTTCCAGAAAAACAAAATTTCACTTATTTTTCTGTTAGAGGTTAAAAGTAGGTGTAACAATTCGCTAAATATTTATAACAAAGAATCCTCTGTGCCCTTCATCCCAAAAAATCCGTTAGAATAACAATCGATTCTGAAGTACCAATACTTTTTAGGAATCGATTTTCCGGACTCGACACTTTTTGCCAGTATCGCCCTCGGCTAAGCAGGTGTATATATTACGGAAACCCAATGCAGAGGCGCGAGAAGAAAATAATGGCCGCTGCGTCGGATTTTGTAACCGAAATTATGCGGTGATCGGCAGTCATTAACATACACAGGCCTGTGTGCCTACGCCTCGAAAAGACACAGAAGCGCTCGCGGCGTGTCCGACTTTTTATACAATATGCAGATTATGAAAACAGCTTGACACTGATCCCGATCGCGCTTAAAAGGCTCCGCGCTGCCTACGAGCGCTCGACGGCCCACGCGCAGTCCTTCGCGCCTCTTGCGTGTGTGTGTGTGTGTGCGTGTGTGTGCGTGTGCGTGTGTGCGTGTGTGCGTGTGTGTGTGTGTGTGTGTGTGTGTGTGTGTGTACGCAGCCGCGTATCTGTCGCTCGATAAGCCGAAAAAAAGCAGCCGGAAAAACCTTCCGTGTTCGGATAATTTACGTCGGAGGTGTGTAAGTCGTGATGACCATTTCGAGGGATGACTCCATCGCCCGGTACAGGTTTTCTACGCGCGCGGCTTCGCCTTTTTCGCGGCCGCCGCTCGCGCAACCGAATGTTTCACACTTTATTTTAATGCTAATGCAGAAATGCGACGATGAATTTTAAAGCGAATTTTAAAAACGTCCAACAAAACCGAACTCCTACGGGAGTCGCGCAGCCGCCGAGCGTACGCGGTGTATTGTTTACAAATTTTATCAGCGAGATATACAACGGATTTGTTTCTATTTTAATTTATTCGCGTGTAGTAACGATTATTTTTACGGGAAATCGAGGTGTCTAATAAGGCTTTTTTTTAGACGTGTAAATATTTTCTATCAGTAGTTGTAACAGAAACAATTTTGTTATATAGTGATCACTATATAATATGTATCGATACATTGAAAAATAAAGTTGATGCTAAATACATCTAAATATTGCGTTACTTTAACCGCAACGCGATTTAAAATTCCATGTGATAAGTAGAATTTGATGAACTTGAAGGAAATAATTGATAGATAGTGTGCTGGTATATAGTATTTGAACACCGATAAATCTTTCATTTTATATCCATCAATAAACATTGATTTATATACAATGTTACAAAAAGTTAATGGAATGCTTCAAAATAATGAAAACACAGCATCAATAAATGTTTCATCAATCATTTAAATACTCCCACGTAAAAATGGTCTCTAAGAAAAATACTTTGTATAACGCTATAATTACAAATTATACTAGTTACAACTGCTATTATTTTATGTATTTTAATAAAGAAAATCATCTTACAGATGCTGTATTAGAATTTAGGTAACCGCAGCATCAAATTCGATACTAATTATCAATAAGAATTAATGAAACATCTAAACATTTTCTATTAGTTAGTACTCACTTCGCAGTCCAATAAAAAACTGCTGTTTTCAAGTTCCATAAAAGTCATCGAGACACGTACCAGTTTAATGAATCTTTCTTTGGCAATTGGAATTTATTAGATTATTCAAGTTCAAAATTTTGATTAGCGGTAATATTGTTTATATCATCCGTACGTAGGAAGACTCAAAGATCCATAAAATCAGAATTATCATAAAAAACAACATCCATCATCATGGTTAATGTTTCTGAAGATATCTTTTAAAATGATAATTTTTAAACACTTTAAAGTAAGATATCAATTTGATTGAGACTTGAGTTTGATAAATTTGCATTACTTCATTTCGTCGATCCTAAGGAAGAAATGCACATTTCAAAAAAGGCCTATTTTAATTTCTAAAACCTGATAAACTTAGGGTATCATACACATGATACCTCAAATTCTCTAGGTTCTGGAAGAGTTCACTTTCCTCTATTGCTTTAAAAATGACAAATTAAAACTGGCCTTTTTTGAAAGTGCTTTTCTTCGTTAGGAAGGACGATTTATCATCAAATAATTAGAGTCATTACTATCAATCCTTAGACTATTGAAGAAAGTAAACAATGAAATAAATACCCATTAAAATCCAGCAAAATAATGTAAAGAAAAAAAGAAAAAAAGCGTCACGTCCATTCAGTAGTAAAATAAAATGTAGATAGAGGCGCGGGCACGTAAGTGGAAAGTGCAAGGTGTGCGTGAGTGTGACTCAACAGCGGCATGGCACAATGAACGTAAGCACAGCACGGAGAAAAAGTCAGCGCTCGCTCGCGACTTGTACAGAGAACGAGAGTGGCCGCGGCAGCTGCGAAAAAGGACGAAGCCCAGCGAAAGCGGACGGCTCTCTCGGAATCGGCAGAACTGGTCCTGCCTCGAGCCGCGGAATAATCGTTTTTTCGTTCAACCGATGACACACATTCGCGCGCTTCTCGCTTGCATTTCATTTTTCTCATCGTCGCTACCGCCGCATTCACTCGGATCGGTATTCTCAGCGCGGCGCTGCTAATCATCCAGTCTTTAGGAGGTCATCGGCGGCTCGCGAGGAGAGTGGCTGAACTGCGGATCGCGGATTTTGATTAACCCGTGGGAGATTTTTTATCACAAGACTCAAGTTTTAGAGTCTAATGCTCAATGCTTTTTTTTCAACAAGTTTCTTTATTTCTTTGTTGTTGTTTCTTCAATGTCATAATCAACTATTAATAACTATGGAACTTAAGGACAGCTCTTAATATTTCAAGACTTAAACTATAGGTGTTCTCTTGAACTTTTTACGTTATTCGGCAGGCATAAAGAAAGTTTTGACTTGAATTATGAATATTTGAAGCAATACCATTTTAATAATATTAAACACAATTAACTATTATTCCATCTCACTCGTAAACTGTTGAGCGTTAAAATCTGTAATCATTTTTCTTCCTTCGTTTTTATATCGGTGATTCTCCAAGAAAAGTATACCTAATATTTTTTATGTAAACATGGTGATTACTTTGTAAGGTTAAAAATTTAACTTGAATTTTTTCATAAACAAAATAAACTTTAATTTATCTTAGGACGATAATAGAATAGATGGTAACAGAAGGCATTTAAAAATTGTGAGACATCATCTTTATCCAACGAACAAGAGATATAAACGCTTTTCGAAGAGTTTAAACGAAAACTTCAGGACTTTTTCGGAGAATCACATATCATCTCCTGCGGTTTCAACAAAATGCGCAATCCGGTACTCTTCTCGCGGTGGTCGGGCGTTGCGGCGATCTTACCCTGACGGATTTGGGTTTGGCGAGCTGTTGCTGACTGGACGATGTGCTGAGGTAGCGGGTCTCTTGAATGGACTTTTGCTGGGCGCTTTTGGTCAGCTCCTCGGGCACTCGGTCCTCCTCACCGCGGGTGAGGGTCGTTGTCTTGCGGACAATCCGCGTGACGATGCGCCGGGCGCCGTTCTCGCCCCTACGCGAGGTCTTCGTCGACTCGATCGACGAGCCTGTTCACATCGTCTAAGTCATGCCTCCTGCGTCGCACGAGGTCCCTATCGCGGATTCGCTCGCTCTTTGGTGAGGGGATCGGGGATGCTTTTTCGCGGTGATATTGTGTTTAGAAAGTACTTGAAATGGCTTACTCATCAATTGATTTGCCGGTAAACATTTGTACGGTTCCGGATCTTTGTGGAGGGCGGGAAATTTAAAATTGAAAGTGTTGCACAGTTCAATGTTTACAAGAAATGCGTGTTATTAGAAACATAGAGAAAACTTTTCAACGCACTAATAATTAGTAAAACTTGCTTTACTAACTCTTAAAAAGTGAAGAAGCACGTGATTCGAGGAGAAACTGAGCCAATCAAACTTCGAGTGTGTCAGTTTTTTTTTAAAAAATATTTTTACTAGAGTAGAGTATTTTTTTTTTTTATTTTTTCTCCTCGGCATTATGAGAGAATCGTTAATAGTACAAAACATTTCACTAATTTTCAGTGCATTTTTAAGTTTCTCATTAATTTAAAACTTCAGACAGTAAACAATGAAGACTGTAGTTATATACACCCTCATAACACGACATCTAAATATTGATCACTCGCTTTGCTTTATTAAATGCAAGATAAGTGGAGATAACGCGCCCGCAATTATCGCAGTGTTTACCTGCGCACCAGAGTTACGACGATTACGACTTTTATATACGCGACAAGTGCTCTGGAAAAGCACAGTCTCTTTCGTAAACGCGTGTACTTCATAAAACCCGAAAAGAATAAAATATTCGTGAATAATAAACAGGAGACATTTAAAGGTAGCAGCGCCGCCTGGGCAAGATCAAGGTCGTCGCGCCCGTCAGCTGTTGAGCCATTCGGTAAAGAGGGTCGGGCGCAAGCCCTGCGCGTCAGCCGTTGCGCAAGCGCAGATCCGCGAGGTTTTACTTTTCCTTTTCGGAATGGCGGAATCGCAAGAGGCGGCGCGCGGCACCCAACTCCGCAAGCGGGCTTTAAGGTGTCAAGGTGCACGCGTCTGTTGCGATGATCAGCGAGTCTTGCGCAAGCGTACGGGGGGAGCGGAGGCAACGAAAAAGAGCGAGCGAGTCCGCGAGAACCTAAGGTTCGTCGGGCGTACCTAGGACCTCGGTGGAGAGCTTGCGCTTGATGTGGATCGCCTGGAGATCCATGGCGGCGGGCGCGTTGTCCGGGTCGTTGGGTTCGCGGGTCGCTTGTATGAAGAGTCTGCCGTTCTTGCTGAACTTGTACATGGACATGCTTCGTCGACGCTCCTCCTAGGCACTCACACGCACGTGGGCACACAAAGCGAGGCACATCGCACGTGCTTGCTGCCGCGCACCGAAGCAAGCCGCGTATGGTGTACACACGTATATACGCTTGTTGTCGTTTTTACTATTATTATTGCGATTATTATTCGAAGAGTGGGGGGGTTATAGCGGATAACGATCGATCGGCAGTCCGGCGCGGTTGGTACTCGAACGGTGAATGACGGAAGCGAGCGGGCCGCGGGTATCTTTATAGGCGTGTGGGTGCGCGGGCGGCCACCTTGGGGCCTTGCCGGCCAGACGTCGCGGACGCCGGGGGCGTCAGGCCTTCTGCCATCTTCGGCGCGGGCGCACCCGCGCGATTCACCGTCGTCGTCACGCGCTAGCTTACCAGCGACTGCCTAGCCGCGTCCTCTCTCGCGGAGTCACGGCTTGACAGCGCCGAGCCCCCACCCGCGCGCGCGCTCTCTCTCTCTTTCTCCAGCAGTCAGTCATCCGCCGATCTCTCCCCCAGAACAGCGAGTCGCATCGCCGTGCGCGGTAAATGAGCGAGGCCGAGTGACCGTCAGGTGACGCTCGCGCCGACAGTTGGCGCACTGCGCCCGAGTGAACAGGCGTGCAGGGATCGCAGGTCCCCCGAGCAGCCGCGAGGGCGAAGCTTTCGCCTTGATAAATCGTAATGCAAATTGGACGGTGCCCCTAAAGCGATTCCGGCTGTCAAAGATCTGGTCCCTACGCATTTTTTCTAGGCTTTTAAGCCCTCTTCCTCCAAGTGTTTTATAGCGTTTAAAGTAATCCCTCATTACACCAATTAAATAGGTGTTTACTTGGAGTTAGAAAAAGAAGGAAGTCATTGATGATTGTAAAAAGTTTTTATTTCGTCATTAAGTGTCTCATTTCTTCGTTAAAGTGGGTTTTTACTAAAAATTTTACCTAAAAATCAATTTCTTTAATGCTTCATGATGTAATTCAAAACAGGATATGTGAACAGACTTTCTGCAAAGGAACTGTTGATCTTCAAGTTTTATCAAAGAAAAAGAGCCTTGGAACAATTATTTTAAAAAGAACTTTATATATTTATGAAAAGGCTTTAAAATATTCATAAACAAAAAGGAAAATAGATTTTTGAGTAAAAATACAGTCTAAGTTTCTTATTCCTTTATTCACTTATTTGAATTAGGGTGTTATTAAGGGTTATTATCGATAATTCGAATGAAAAACGATCAAATCAGGGCTTCGAGTGACAACTTAACTGCTTAAATGCTCTTATTATGAGCTTTTATAATTCAAAAAGATAAACCGATTGCAGACTACTTTAATTAAACTTACTAAAAATTACCGAGGTATTTAATTTAAGTAAAAACTGGGTGTAACAAAAAAATTAGCCAAAAAACAACTGTGTTAAAAAATTATTCGAGTATTTTACAAAAATGTTGGTAATTTAAAATAATATTTAGGCTTTAAAAGTTTTAAATCAACATTTTATATTTCAAATTATTTTGAGATAAAAACGAAAATTAAAAATCTATAATATTTTATCGATTATTCTAAGAAGTTCTATCTTTTGTTATAAACACATATTATATACTTTTAAAACCTAAGTCTTATTTAAATACCGTATCTTTTTTAATTAGTTAATAACAATAGTATTTCAGTTCTATTTGTTCAAAATATTAATCCTTTTCTAAATAACGAATGAACGAAATTACAACTAATAGTAATAACTACTTCAATTATCTGATTATTAGCACGTTTCGGAACTCGGAAATTAATCTTTAAATTATAACTAAACCTACGTAGTAGAAAATCTTTGTGTACAAATTGATGAAAAAAACAAATACGTACGTAAATTGTAACCCACGTTTTGTTTTTCTTCACATCAGAATCCGAATATAATTCAGAATAAATCCACAAATCAAAGTATACAAGACACACCAGCCCGCCCAATTGTGAAACAAAATCTTCGCATGATTCGCTATTTTTACAGACAATGCAGCCACTTTAAAAGAGCATCAGCATTTTCAAAGTCATAAATAAAATAGCGCGCCGTTTCCAGGATTCCGTATGAAAATAATGAAAATGGACTGTCAGTGGGCAGAAAAGAATGCGCCTGATCGCGCGCGAAGCGTAGGCGGTGGTTTGTTCACGTTTTTTCGAGGGTCTCGCGCGCCTCACCTTCACCATGCGCCGATCGAAAGATTACGTTATGCCTGAAGCGCGAGCGCGAGGGACGAATTCCAAATTTGAAGTCGTGCTCTCGCTTTGTTTTTTTTTTCTTTTTTATTCTCCGCGCCTCGCCGCCGTTCATTTAGGCTGCGCGCCGTACAAGGGGCGCCGCGCGCGTGTATCGTTGCACCTCGTTTTTACGAGGGGCCGACCCGGTATGGCGCGGTCGACCCTTTTTTGCGCGCTGCAATTTTCGTGAAAGTCCTCGCCCTCGCGTCCAGCGCTCAAAGGTCGTCTTTAACGCGCTGCAGCGGCTGCCGCTGCTCTGCCGAAAGACCCCCGGAGTTGCGCAACGCGCGGTTGTTTGTTGCGCATGTTTTCCTCTCCATTTTTATCGTTTGATTTACAAAAATTAAAATATAACATCCACTCTTTTTTTAAAAACGACGGCAGGATGTTGCGAAGTATTCAAAGACGAAGAAGAAAAATATTTCGATATGAATTTAATACTTTAATTTGAATAATCGAAGTATTTTTATGTATGTTTGTTTAAGGAACTATGGGACATATAATCGATTTTCCTAGTTATTTACCTGAGAAAAAAGAGTTTCAGATTAAAAATTATATTTATGT
>JAXIUT010056032.1:0-10276 GCA_035586675.1 Eurytoma californica | reverse complement strand
AGAGGCGCGCGTTGCGGCCTCGTAGGCTCGTCGTGAAACTCAGACTTGCCTCGAGGCGCTACCGCGCCTCTTGATTTCCTTTGTTTTACGAATATGCATATATATAACAAACTAAAAACCAGTACGAAAAATATATAGATGAATTGTGCTATTAACCGTTAGGGATCCCCAAGAAATTGAAAATCATATCCGTATACCCGTAATCCTGTACGAAAATCGGAGCGATTATAAGAGTACAGCAATTAAAAAGCATAAATCCTTTAATGCACGGACATGCTAAAACTGTATATATAGATCTATGCAGCTAAACACCTTTACCCGCATTTCAGCAATCGATATACTTTATTATTGTGTCCCGATGACTACAGCCGAAGATTTTGAATTCGGAAATACTTATGCGTCATCATTCGCACGGATACTCACCACCGCACGAGATTCACGAGCAGCATCATAGCACGGAGTTCGTGGGTTTTCGCCGCCACTCGTGTATACCGTCACTCGTCCCTCTCCTCTTGCCGCGCTTTTACAACTTGGCCGCGAGTGTATACACGAGCGAGCGCGCGGCAACCGCCGCCGCCGCTTCCTTCTCCCTCTCTCGCTGTCGCTGCGGCGTCGACGTCGTCGAGCGCCTTCGCGCCGCCAGCAGCTACGACCAGTCACTCGCGACACTCCGAGCCGAGAGCAGCTTCCTTTAATCTCGATCGACGCCACCGCACGCCTACGCCCTCAAAATGGTCATCGAAGTCAAGTCCACGGTGAGTACTCTACTCGCGCGGACGCCGAGGATCCGGCTCGCGCTTACGTCTCACCCCGGAGCCACGACGAAGACGCCCGGCGAGCAGATGCGTTCCATACTTACTTGACGCCGCGTTCTTTTGGCGCGCACGGGAGGAGCACGTTGCGACCCGGCGCTCGACCATTTTTTTTCGCGGCTATTTGTTATACTGCACCTGCACTGCGACGCGGCTCGATCACTCCCCGCCCGCGCGAAAGCAACCGACGAGTACCCAGCGCGTACACGTAGTTTTCTCCTCGTCGCTTCCGGCCTCAAAATCGCGCGTGTGTGTGCGGGTACACTACGTATATCGTGGCAACCCGCGCGTGTGTGTACGCGTATACGTATACGTACGGATGCAGGAGTATCGGAAGCCGCGCGGCGCATTACGCGAGCACCTCGCGGTGAATTCTTGCCGTTTTTTTTTTCTCCGTCGTTTTATCCGCCGAGCTCGGAGCGGCACGTGAGGCGCGTGTCGGTATTTCGACGCGCCAACACGTTGCTGATGGAAAACGCGTACGTACACGCGCTCCGCGATTGATAAACTTCGGCGCGGCACGATTATACTTACCGTGAATCGAACGCGTTCAAGTGATGATTGCTCGCGGCCTCGAGTGCCGAGAATATTCCGATAAAAATGATGACAGTGCAGAAAATTGGCGAGGCGAATTTTGCTCCGAAATCGCTTTTCGGATCGGTGATCGCCGCCCCCCGGTTAATTGGATTAAACTATGCCGGACGCTTAATAATCGTGTCAATTCGAGGCGAGTGCGTCTTGAGTATGCGGGTTATTTTTAGAATTCGTGCAATGACTTAACGTGAGAAAATGTGCAGTCTCTTTACTTAGCTTAGCTTATTGTACAAACGGTATATCTGTATACATAAATTCTGCAAGAGCAGAAACGCCCAAGTAGGTCATTAAATCTACTGTGCAAGAAATCTTAGGTATATAACACACTATCGGTCTGAACATGCTGTAA
Source organism: Eurytoma californica (assembly GCA_035586675.1). NCBI lineage: Eukaryota > Metazoa > Arthropoda > Insecta > Hymenoptera > Eurytomidae > Eurytoma > Eurytoma californica. The sequence goes on along the minus strand of JAXIUT010056032.1, from coordinate 8,521 downwards.
TTGTGACATTTGAATTAATGTGATTCAGCTGTCGCTTGAAAATTTTTCCAATGCGCCTTATCTCAGAGTTAGTTTCGTTATAAATGATAGAGCTTAAATTAAATAGTTATCAGATCAATCACGTATTATCTGACAGTTAAACAGAGACATTATGTAATATTTGCTAAATCAAGTAACAAAAGAAAAAAAATTATAAACTCGTTGAAGTTTCCTTTTTACTGGATTTATATTTTGTTAAAATTTCTGATTCATAGTATGCCTATAGTTAATCGGTTTATTAATTGTAGAAAAATATTGAATGGAATTTTGAGTAGAAAACACAGTACCCTCTCTCAACCAATAGAAATGGTAGAAGATAATAGAAAATGGCATAATAGACAAGAATAATCTTGAATCACTGTATTAATTATGACTAATCCTTGTTCTGTTTATTATTACAGGAAGAGCTGAAGACGCAGCTGAAAGAGGCAGGCAGCAAACTTGTTGTTGTTGATTTCTTTGCCACATGGTGTGGGCCATGCAAAATGATTGCTCCCAAGCTCGATGAGCTTTCCCAGGTGTGTTTAAATTTTAATTGAATAATGTGTTGCAAGTTTAAAACAATTTGCTCACTGTTTTTCAAAAAACAATATTTTAACTTACTTAAATAGTAATAAAAATCGATTATTTTTTTGCATAAAAAAGCAATTTCCTTTTAGTTTTACAATGTTAATTATTTTGTATTTTATTTTACAGGAACTAACAGATGTTGTCTTCCTGAAAGTTGATGTTGACGAGTTGGAAGACTTAGCTCTAGAATACGATGTTAACAGCATGCCTACCTTTGTATTCATCAAGGATGGTGATGTTGTAAGTATATTATAATAATTACTTAGTGGTCATTGCTGCTCTATGAGTACACATTTTTTAATTTTATTTTTTTTTATTTTATTTTTATACTAATTTCATTTTTGGTATTTCAGGTTGAGAAATTCTCTGGAGCCAACATAGAGAAAGTGAAGCTTACAGTACAGAAGCATAAGGGCGCTTAAACATTTCCATGTTACACGAATTTAAGAAATATGCAATTATTATACAATTGAATCACAAATTTTAATGAAGTTTTGCTTATCAGCAAAGAGCAAGCTTAGATAGTTTGCGAATTGAAATGCGGCATAATGTTTACTGGCTACATTTTTGTCGAATTTATTATATTTTTTTTAATGTGACATTCACATAAAAGATCACGTAATATACAATATACACCACTTTTATTTACAATTATGATTTACTACCCTTGATCCTCATCAATTCTACACACAGTGCTTATACTATTTTTGTACAATAAAAATGAATTTTACGAGAAAATTTTTTTTCAATTATTGTACAAGTAAAATTTATTTGTAAAGAATTTAACATTCATTTAAAAATACGAAGTGTATTCGCACAAAATTCATGTACAATATGTGGATTTACGGGGATATAGGACACAAAAAATATACAAAAACCAACGTATATCCACGTATATCCACGAAAAGGCAAATATGGCTACAGGGGTACTTGGATTATTGGGTTATTGGATAAATTCACGTATTTTACGTGAATTTTGTGCAAATACTCACCGTGAAAAATATTAAGAACTCTATTTAAAGAAAATATTCTAAATTTGCAAACGTTATCAATTTAATGTCGGCAAGTTGATTATCTCTTAATAAGTAGAATAAATACTCAAGTGATCGATTTACACGATTGACTTATTATTAAACAACTTGAGGAAGAACATAAATCGCCTTGTTTAATTGTATTATACTAGTAGAATTTATTTATAAAATATTTTACATTCGTATGAAAATATTAAGAACTGTACATAGAAAAATAATTTTTTTATTTGCAAACATTATCAACTCCCAACAGGTACAGGATGCAAATGCTGTTGATTTATTTGTTGTTGAATATCTACTAATAACGAGAACGCTCCAGTGCCCGATTTGCACGGTTGACCTATCATTAAACGACTTGAAGGTGAACATAAATCATCGTGTTTACCTAAAAATAAGAAACGATTAATATTATTTCAATTGAAACAAGTGCATCAATTTTTTTCCTTTTATTGGAATTTACGTCACCTTGCAACGTCGCATTTCTCAAGAAGTTAAGTGAGCTCTCAAAACTCATTTGTTGAAGCGGTGAAGCTGAATCTTCCATACCCTTACGGCTGAGTGGTTGGAACCTGCCTTCGAACGTCATGTAATCCGCAATAAGCGACAGGTGCCGAGTGTCGACTGTAATACCATACATTTTGAACACGTCCTTGACTTCTTTAACTATGACTCTATTTGCTGCTTCAATTCCATAGGTCTGAGATATACCGAAAATATCGTTAGAGTAAAGTCTATGAAGGTCCAAAATTTCATTGTATTTGAACATTTCCTGTAATAAAGTAATTTATAGAATCATTTGAAAATTTAACATTTTAAGATTTAAACTAATTGAATAACTATCGTACCACAATGTTGATTCCATCAGTTTTCAAAATTGTTTCGCCACTCTGATTCTGGAAAGTAAATGCTCTTTTTATAGACGGTGTTTCCCACAACACTACTTTAGTGGCAACCTTCCTTAGTATAGTGGGTAAATCCAGTTTCGTCATTTTAATAGGCAACTGCAATACAATGAATGGTTTAACAAATTTTCGTTCGTTAAAAAAGTTAACGTTCTAAATAATTACCCAAAATTTCAGTTTGCACCACTGATACTTTTCTGAGTCATAATCGTAATCAATCGCGTGGGTGTACATGTGAGTGATATCAAGCTTCTTCTGCTCATACTCCAAACTTCCGGCTGTGCGCCCTCTTTCCATGAATTCGTCATCGTCGTCGTCGTCACCTTGATCCATCGACTTTTTGCTTTTTTCACCAGCATCATCTTCATTCTCGTTATCCTCGGCTTCCTCCTCACCATCCTCTGGATCATCGTACTCTCGATTCTCTTGATGACGCGATACAGATCGCGCGAGTGTCGCGTCCGCGTCTTCGGCGACCTCCTCCTCGTCGGACGACTCGTGCATCTCGCCAAGGTCGAATCTGCCGCGCGAATTCGCCGTATCCCCGTCGCCTTCTTCCCCTTCGTCCAACTTTGAGTCGTCGTGCCTCGTCTGCTTCTTCTCCTCCTCGAAGTAGACGATCGATCCGCTGCGCTTGGCGGCTTTCTTGATCTCCCGGAAGATCTCTCTGAAGAATATCGACTCAGTCTTAGCAAGGACGCTTTTCGGATGGACGCCGAATTCGTTCTTGTAGTACTTGTGGGCTAAGTACTGTATCACGATTGTGTACTGCATTTGTCGTTCCGGTTGGTGCACCAGTTTTCTTTCGACTTTGATGTGTTCCAGGACGTCGGCCACGTAGCACTTAGTTAACTTTAGCCGCACTTTATTCGACTGCTTCGTTAAATTGGGAAGATCCTTTTTAAAGGGTATTTCCATACTCGGCGTCTTGATGTTCTTCGAGGCCATCATTAAAATTTCTCGAAGTCTGGGAATACCCAAGGTGACGTTCATTTCACCACGACCGGCGAAGTGAAAGGTGTTCAGTGTCATCTGAGTCGAAGGCTCTCCAATAGATTGAGCAGCTACAAGAATAATCATCGTTACAAAAAATATAAAATGAAAAAAAGGCTGAAAAGTGATATAATTTTGTGCTCCAAAATGAACTAATCTTACCCAAGAGCCCAACAGGTTCTCCAGGCTGACAAAGCGTGTTCATGAATTTAGCGCAAACCACATCTCTTAACTCGTCTTTTCCGATATCAGTCGTGAACGTCGTGCGTCTAGTCTTGATGTAGTTATCCAGCAGGGCCTCCATTTTCTCCGGCAGCACGCCGAACTCCAGATCCTGCCTGTGCTGCGAAGCCAAGGGCTCGGGACACTTGGCGCACTGCGACCTATACATGGCCTTGGTCTCGTCGGGGGTGCGGATCCACTTCTTCATCAGAGACAGCGAAGCCTTGGTCCTGCCGCAGTTCACCGCGATCGTCTTGTTCTTGGAGCTGTTGGGCTTCGCGTTGTCGGCCGAGAACTTGGCGAACTCGCTGAGGCGCCGCTTGCTCAGCGCCGGTCCGTTTTTCTTCTCCCACTTGCTGATCTTCCTCGCCTGCTTGGCGATATTCTCCGACTGCGAGCCGGACTTGAGGTGCTTCAGCAAATTCGGATCGGCGATCGCGTTCTTGTTCTCGATCAAGAAGGGAAGCTGCTCCTGCGTGAGGAAACGAGACTTGAGAATGTCCAAGCCGTCCTCGCCGTAGTAAATCTGCACCAAACTGCCGTCGGAATCCCTCACCGTGGCGTCGTAGTTTATCGTCAGACCCTCCATGTGTTTGATAAGGCACCTGAAAAATTACAGTTTAGTAAGCATTCATGATTTATAACGAAAAAATAGTATATTACAAGTGCGAGAAAAAGCTTGTTCATGATTTTTTCCTATGATACTTTTTAACGCGCCGAGTGCAAAACGTGAAAAAATAATTAGATAAACGTTTATTTAAATTTAAATGTTTTTAATAGCGCATAGTCCTTTATAGAGATGTAATAAATTAATATATTAGTGACTAAGAGATTAAGTAAATAGTGCATGAATCTAATTCTTTACTAACGGAGTATAAGTAAAACATACCGTTTGCTCGGCTCATTATCAATATTATTATTTTTCTTTTTAACTTAATTTCTCTTTTCGCATAATAGAACCGCTTTACTATTAGTGTTCTGAACATTCGTACCTCTGCAGATAACCAGATCTACTGGTCTTGACGGCGGTATCGATAAGACCTTCACGACCAGCCATACAATGGAAGAAGAACTCTTGGGGCTGGATTCCGGTCATAAATCTGGCGTCGATGAAACCTCCGGCTCTGGGCGAGGATTCGTACGCCGGGAAGCTGGGCAAACTCTTGCCGCTGATCATGAGCGGCGGCCTCTTACCCTCCAACTCGATCTGGCCGAGAAGACACGAGATCTGCATAGTGTTCACCGTGGAACCCTTCGCGCCGGACTGCACCATCAGCTGCAAATTATTGTCCGGGAAGCTCTTGATCAGCCCGCTGGGCAGGCAGGTCTTGTTGATGCTATTCGTGTAGACGTCCAGCGCGGACTTGTACTTTCTGTCCACTTGCGCGCGGAATTTCGGGTTGCTCCAGTAATTCTCCTCCATCTTCGCCGTGACTACATCCATCGGGGTATCCTCGGATACTTCTAGTACAGACCTGCAATTCAAACGACGATAAATAAATTAGTATAGGAAAAATGTGAAAAAAAAAGTAAAAGAAAGAATTTTTAAGCGTCACCTGTGAATGTTCTCTCCGATCTTCCTGACCTCTTGGATAATCTCCGTCCGTTTCTCATCGGCCTTCTGTTTCACCAGGATATCCTCGATACCGAGCGTAAAGCCTATCCTCTGCAAGTAAGCTTGAAACACTTTGCCAAATGCGCTGAGGAGTTTGCTGGAAGTCGCGCCGCCGTACAGTTCAAAGACGCAGTGTATCAGACCAAACGGCGTGGCTCCGTAGTGCTTCTTATCGAGAATCCCGGCGAGCAGCTCGCCGTTGCGGATGATCACCTCCGCCTCGGACATGGTCTTGGGATCGGCGAACTCGACGCCGCACTTCCAGGGCCTGGGCTTCCTCACCTGCCACTCCTGCGGGCCGATCTTCGCGCTGGCGTTCAGGTTGATCAGCGCCATGCCCCGCGGTATGATGTTTATCATGATCGTGGAGACGACCTGCTTGCCCGACCACATGGGCACCGGCTTGAGTATCGCCGGCGGCAGCAGCGCGATGTTGCCCTGGACGACGGACAGCGCGGAGAACACCAGCTGCTGGTAGTCGCGCCTGTCGAAGAAGGTGCCGCGCAGCGTCAGCCTCACGCCGGCTATCATGTGATCCTGGATGAGGCCGCTGAGGGGCGTGCCGTCCTTGGGCACCAGGTACTGGTTCGAGACGTTGGCGATGTAGTAGCCCTCGGCGCGCGCCAGCTCGTTCTGCGGGAAGTGGGCGTTCATCTCGTCGCCGTCGAAGTCGGCATTGTAGGCCTTGCAGTTGGCGTAGTGCAGGCGCAGGGTCTTCTCGCCCTTCAGGATGCGCGCCCGGTGCGCCATGATACTGGGCTTGTGGAGGGTCGGCTGCCTGTTCAGCAGCAGCATGTCGCCGTTCTGCAGGTGCCGGTGGACGATCTTCACGCCGCTGAAGAACTTGTTGGCCTTCTCGGTCATCGTAAGGAGGCGTTTGGCCGTGGCCTCGCGCAACATGGGGTCGTGGCCCGGCAGGCGCTTGGTGTAGCCGTCCTCGCCCTCGATCATCACGGCGCCCGGATGGACGTCCGGCCCGTTCAGGATCAGCTGGCGCAGCTCCGCGACGTTCCACGGGGTCACCGGCACCGGGTAGGTGAGCCGAGTCGCGAACGCCTCCGGGATGCCGATCTCGTCGATGTTCAGATTGGGATCGGGGGTGATGACCGATCGCGCCGCGTAGTTCACTCTCTTGCCCATCATGTGCATGCGGATGACTCCCTGCTTCTTCTCGATCACTTGCTTCAGGCCTTGGCAGTTGGCGGAGTCCGTGGTTCTGCTCATGTCGCGGTCCATCAAGTGGTCGACGTTCGATTGCAGATCCTGCCAGGCGTTGTGCAGCTTCTCAATGGGATTGTTGCCTCTCGTGTTGTTGAACACAAGTTTACCTGCGTCTGGAAGATTACTTAAGTCGCCGTCTTGGATGGCTTGAATGATGTTTCTTAGAGTGAGGCAGTTCATTATGATCGATCTATAGACTTGCGTTTGTGGATGTTCAACCAGCTGACCACGTAAGAAATTTACTGGTCTAACGATTGGGGGTAGAACGGGCACAACTTTGAAGAAAAATACTTCCGTAGGATTCTCTATCGTCAAGTCTCTGAGGCATGGAATGATTAATTTCAATGTATCCTTTTCATTTTGCCACAATTTTTGTAAATACTCTTCAGACTGGTCCGGCATTATGACAACGGCTTCTGATCTTTGAACAATGCCTCGACTACTACTGGTTCCTTCATTTTGTAAAACTTTCGAAGTCATTATTTTGTTTTTCAACACAGAAATCTTAATAATAGATTCACGACAATTGATGCAAGTTTTTCCAGCTTTATACTGCTTTAAAAAAGTATCAACATAAGTATGCCATTGCATGTTTGTATTTTTTGTGTTGATATCCGATTGGTTTAATTTATTGCTCATTCTAAACCTTTCTCTGTTGTGTACATTTTGAATGTAGCCATCTATAACATCTTGAATGTATGTGATATCTGTTGATTGTACAGTACTTGCATTTGATTCTGACATAACGGACGATACTTCTTGATCTAATCCTTCTACACTGCTGAAATAACCATCTCTTAGTAACTGAAGCTTTGCAGCTAATACTAACTTTGCATGAGGGGGTATTTGCAAAGTAAAACAATTTAAACAAGAAAGTCTGAGAATTGTTTGCAATGATTTGTGAAATAATGGATTCACAACTGGCATTGGTAAATCTATATGTCCAAAATGTCCAGGGCATTTGAAAATACTACTGCTGCATGTTCGACATGGATCCGAAGTCTCTGTTAATGGTCCTAAAATATTTTTATAAAAATTTAATAAATGTTTTTTAATCTATTTTTAATATAAAATGAAAATATAACTTCATTGAGCATTATTAACTTACCTAAAGCTGGATCGTGTAAACCTCCAAGCAATGGATGGCCTAACATGTTAAAAGAATCAGGTGTAGTTATGCGTTTTACACTTAAATTTCTAATGTCTTCAGCTGTAAAGACTGAAAATGCCAGGCTTTTTGGGTCCAGATGTTTCACTGATATCCGGACCCCCGGCTTCTGAGATCGATTCATGGTTTGGGTTGTATACAAAAGTAGTATGCACCTAACAATAAAAATAACAAATATTAATATAAGAACTTTATTTATCAGTAATAATACTACAATTTAATAGAAAATAAAATTCTGTATTTTACATAATCATTGATATTTAAATTAAATAAAAAAACACAAGATAAAAAACTTATTGTGAAAAAGCAGGCATTAAATAAAAATAAACTGACCTTTTTAAAACCTACTTATATCTAAAGTTTATTTGTAATATTTGTGCAAACTCATTTCCTTGAAGTCTATATATTTCTAAAGTATGTACTAATTCTTAAACTATTTGTTTTTGAAAACATTACTTTTTATTGTAATGACATAAAATACTGCAATAGGTTATGGATGATCGCCGAGAAGCACGTGTTCCGCGTGGCGGTGCATATATGAGTATATAAATCGAATTCCTAGAAGAGTTCCGCGCACCCCACCCCGCGGCAAGTATTTTTTTATATGGTTGCTGATAAGTCAGATAAGTGCGAATTACGATTGATACATGGATATCTTACCTGTATTTTATTTTATTTATTTATTATTTATTTATTAAACCAGTATAAAATTACAACTGTGGAAAGACTATATTTCTATAGCTCCCAGTAGTAACTCCTA
>JAXIUT010056021.1:0-10278 GCA_035586675.1 Eurytoma californica | reverse complement strand
AATATGAGTTTCTAAGCGAAAAATAGCAATAAAATTTTTTTTACCGACACAAAGCTTTCTCTATGAGAAAGCAAAAAGGTAGATAATAGTACATTTCGATACCAGTGCGAGAACATGATTTTTAGCCTCGTGTAACGAGGCTAAAATCATCTTCTAACTCGCGTATCGAACCATACTTTTCGATACGACGCGTGCAAAGCAAGATTTTGCGCAGCTGATTGTAAAGAATCCTTGCGCACGGAATATCGAAAAAAGTAATACCACCTCTTATATCTCAAAATAACTCTCAGTAATTCAATACGTCCGAAAAAAATGAAAGACAAAAAATAAACGAGAAACATCCTCACCACTAATGGAAGAACACAGAGCGCGTACAGAACGTACCAGCACGAATCCGTAACCGCAGTTGAACGTGACAGCGGCGCGTTCGGTGATCGAGCCGGGGAGAATGACGAATGAGAAAGGCCGCCGCTGCGAAGCAGCCCACATAATCAGAGTCGGAGGAAAGGACGGCGCGCAATAGTCCATTGTGCCGCGCGATTCCCATAATGATTCCAATTAAACCACGGCGGCGCACGCAGGCGGCGGGGGGGCGCCTCGTCAAACGCTGAGTTATAGCGCTCTATAAATTATTTCGAGCGCCAGCGGGCCAGCCGATAAGAATAACGCTGACGCGGCGCCGCCCAGTGGCTCTTTGTGAGCACGCACGACTCGCGTCGACGGCCCGGCCCCGCGCTGAGGGATTGCCTTTCGTCGGACCTCCGCTAGGTGAGGCGCTCGGAGAAGCGCCATTGTTTCCCGGGCTTTCGGAGTTTTGCTGTAGGCCATGGTGCTTATTATTATTATTTCTTTGTGTAATTTGGGATTTATTTAATAAAGATTTCACGTTGAAGGAAGTTTGACGTGAAATTTGTAGGAAGCTTTGATAAAGTTCATGAAAAAGAATAGAATGCTACAGTGGAACCTTTTTGCTTCGCTGGAAATTTTTATGTAACATCGATTTTCAGTGTAACACTCAGTCCCGGAAATTACATTTTTTCTTCAATATTTAAGGGAAAATTTTAAAGGAAAATTCTCTTTGTGTAGATATTACGTATAAATTATTCATTAATACAACCCGAACTTTTAACATTTTTTCCTCGCAATAAAGAATAATACTCACTTGTTCAGTATAAAAATAATATATTTTAATCTAAACTTTTGTTTAAACTTTTTCTGAAACAAGGGCTGTGGTGCTTTACTGATGAGTCCAGAAACCACTGTACTGTTTCGAAAAGTCAATTTTTTTATTTTTGAAAGCGATCCTGTATATTTACTTTTAGATCCTCAAACGAGAAAAATATTGTTGATGGGTAAGAGATATATTAAAATCTTTTGGTTATTTTATTTAGAAGAGAAATCCCTAGCAGAAATCACCAATTAGTCATAGTCATAAACTTGCCAGTTACTGTTTGAAAAATAAAAGTGGGCAGTTTTTGGTTAATTACTCGCAAAACTCATTTACGTAACATAAAAATTTACGATTTGTACCAGGGATATCTATCTTTTTATGCTCGTCTGTTTCTACTTCGATATATATACAAAGGACACGAAATTAATTTCGATTATTCTTTTTCATGAATGTCTTTTGTTTTCCAACGAGGGTCTCGTATGAAATTTTTTATATGAAATCTCTCACCATAAATAAAAATAATAATTCAAAATAAAATATAAATACATTTTACATTTTTTTGTGTGTTTTAGGTAAGAATGAAACACCGTTGTTCATTGCGAAATTCATAACGTAAGTAAGTAGTCTTGACTTTTCATTATTACCCTGACAGTGAAAAATCTTATATAATGTCATTGTAAGAAAAATGAAATAAACTTTTTAAAATACTGAAGCATCCTTTGTGAATTTGAAAGAAGTCACAGTACGTGAGCTGAATGCGCCTTATTATTAACACAACGGGGCTTACAATTCTGTTGTTAAAAAAAGATACACATGTGTGCCTTAATCATATACACAGTACGTGAAAGTGCACAGGGCATTTTTGAGCGCGCACTTTTTCAAATTGACATTTTAATTGAATTTCTCATTACCCAAAGCTGATTATTCCATGCAAACTGGGAGCCGCGTTTTGTTATGCACACGTAACGTCGTCGGAAAATTTTGTTCGAAATTGCTTATTACCTTTGCTGTTGTTTAATGGTCAGAATGTAGTACGCTAGTGCGTTTTTCAATTTTTTACAAAGCAAAGGGCTTTGTATTTAAAAATAAACCAAAAAGTTTGAATGAATAAATATATATTTTATAAACGTTCATGATGTTTTTTGCTGCACCTGTATTACCTATGGTACTTTAACGAGAATTCGAAAATTAATTAACTATTGATTAAATGGTATTATTAATACTGCAGTACTTTTTACATTTTTTTATTTTCCATTATGTGCACAAAAAAAAAGTAGACTCATTTGGTCTTATAATTACAGTGACAAAAGAATTCTAGGAACATTTAGTTTAATATTCTGCGAGTACTTTAATTTTATCTATGACAAAGTGACTTTTACTATTATTAGAGTGAAAGAAGGTTAAAACTGAATTTTCGATAATAAGCAATATACAAGTAGAAATAATCTACCCATAGATACTAGTTTTCAATCAAGTACTTATACCTAAGTACTCATTGCTTTAGAAGTCAATGTCTTTTATAGGCTCTAAATAATATGTCCCTTAATGAAAAAATAGTTTTTAATTTACTAAGAAAATCTAGCTTAATTCAAGCTTTTCGTGTTTCATAGATAAGCAACGAAAAAAAATTTCCAACATTTGCTTTTCTTGTTTGGAAATCTCAAGAAATAATTCCATAAACTACTTCACAGCAGATTTGAATCGCGCTATTTCTTTTTTGCAATGTAACCCGAAACGTGCTTTTATACTTCAGTAAAAAATAAAATCACCTTTGTTTTCGTTAGGACCGACGCTACTTCTCCCACGTAAAATTCAAATCCTTAATTGTAAATACCACGCGCGCCACCGTCTCCTTCCTTTTAAAGCAAAATTCCTAAATGCCGCAGCAATTCCGTCGTCCGAATTTTTCCGAGTGTAAAAGACCAAAAATGCCCATCGAAGCCCAGGGTAAGCCCCTCGAGCAATTATCTGTTTAGGAACTCGATGGCATTCCCGGGCGGCGATCGACTCAGGTTGGGGCCGCGCGGCCTAACGACGCGCACGCGGGCCTCTTTCCTCCCCCGATCCGTAATTGTGGCAATTCCAGCCGTGCGTGCCCGCCTCCGGGCGCGATCGATGCGCGCAAAGAGGCCTCACGGCCCTCCTGGCAAGGAGGATTTCATTATGTCGTTAACGAAGACGTAAATCAAAAGAGTCGCGCGCGAAAGGGGACGGGGGTGTTGCGTCCTGGCAAATTAATATGACAACTGAGAGCGCAGGCCTGCCACTGAATTATTCGAGACAATTTTCCGATTCTCACTTCCTCCTCCCCCTTCACTTAGTGTATTTGCATCTATACGGTGTAATTTGATTTATACTTGGGATAGCAGTGTTTTTTTGGAGTCAGCTGGGTGAAAAAGAATGGAATTAAGTATTTAAAATGTGGTATTATTAACATTTTACAAAAAATTCGATTCAATTAATAATGTATTTGATTCATATCTAGATTTTACTAATGTTTTATTATTGGACGGAAATGTTTAAATATTCATTACATTAATGCTTCTCTTTTAGATTTATGATTAGTACACTTCGAATACATGTCTCATATGAAATGCACAATGATTCAAAATGAAGTTATTAATTAGCGAAACTTTGCAATTTGATATTGATATTAAAATGTGAATAATAAATGATTTTAGGTTTTGAATAAAAAATTTCGTATACTTCAATAATCCATGCGATTGAAATACATATTTTTTTTATATTATGAGCGTTCATGTATATAAATTGACACAATTAAATTTGTAGTTTTCTACTCAAAACTCTATTTTCATGCAAAACAATAGCCCTAGTTTCCAAACGTATGCTCTGTAGTTAAATAAACTCACTATATAATAACAGATAATAATTCACTAACGATAATCGGGTTAATTAAGTAGAAAACTATGAATACAGTCAGACATTACTAATTTACGTAAATAAATGCTATTGATAGAAATATGAAGTTTTATTTCAAATGAAATAATACAAAAGTAATATTATTACACCACCTCTGATATTCTAAGCAGAAATCAATTATGAAGGCATATTTCATTAAGTGAAGTTGATAGATACGTGAGACGAGCATCGATGGAACGGGTGCAGCCATCCAACAGGAATGTCTGACTATATTGATAGTTTTCTACTTATATTTTTAACTTCATGAAAAACAAAAGCCCTAGTTTCAAGACATATTGTTTATAGTTAAATAAACTCATCGTGCTTAGAAAAACATAATATGTCAATAACAATAATCGCCTTTAAGTAGAAAAATTTGAATACAGTCAGACATTAACAATTCACGTAAATAAATGCGAATGCTACAAAAGTGGAGGTTTTTTTCAAATGCAATCATACAAAAAAGTACATCCATCACCACCACCTTAGATATCCTAAACAGAAATCAGCAATTAAGAAGGTAGGGTATATATATCGCATGAAATGAAGTTGCTCGTTACCTGCGAGTATCCACGGAACTTTCCCAGCAGCAGCAATTCCGTGAATCGCTGGACAAGTCCCAGAGATTTTGCAAGTCCGAAATTTTTATTTTCAATATGAAATTTATGCGGACAAAAATTTATTTCGCCGCCACGGAAACCCTCGAAGCTTGAAAGAAGATATTACCGCAGCGACGATTATAACGAATCGCGCCTGAGGCCGAGTAGCGAGGATTGAAAGGCAAATGCACGACTTCGCGACTTCGCTCAACTTCGTTTTCTCCCTTCGCTCGTTATTTCGCGACTTTGCCACTCGCTCGCCTTCAGTTTCAAAAGCCAGCTGCCGTTCTATCTACCAGCGTTCCTAACGAAAATTACCGGAATCAAAAAAATCGTAGGCTTTTTATTGACTCATCATAGAGGATAATTCTTTTCGATAAAAAGTAGTGTTAAAAAACGTTATATTTTTTATGTTTAAGAAAATAAATATCTTCTTTAATAAAAACGATACTTTTCCTCTTAACCATCGATATACGTTCGTCTTCCCTTTAATTTACATTTGCTTTGCCAACATAAAACCAATGTAGGAAAAAAGTCTTCATTCGACAAAAGCACTGCAAAATTTGTCCAATTTCCATAAAAATGAAATATTAGTTCATATAAACAATCTCATAAAAATAAATATCTTCGAACTAGATTTTTGTTTTACAAGCGCGAATAAATACTGCTGTTTGCTTTTATTCAGTTTTTTCAGCCGACAGACACGAATAAATGTAGATTTATTCAAAACATTAAAATCGCTTCGAATCTTTTTATGCCTCGGTGAAAAAGCTTCAATTAATAAACCAATCTCCGCTTCGGTCGCGTTTTTTTATTTTTCACGCTTGCATGTAACTTGGCGTTCGCGGGTATATATCTCCGAGCTTTACGTGAAGCAATTTCGAACGAATCGCAAGAAAGGCGAAAATTGTGGCTCGATTCGAGGTCCAAGGGGCAAGAAAAAAAGACGCGCGGAATAAATATAAATCTCGCTGACGGAAAAGGAGGTCGCGGATTTTTTTTCCTCCGCGCGATATTTAACCGAGAATTTAATGGAAGGCCGCAAGAGGACGCGCGACTTATCTGTCGCCCGTAGTGTTCGTGCCATTTCAAAGTCGTCCTTGTTGAATTGTTGATGCGACCTTGTATCGTGATCTCAGGACGAAGCCCTACTTTCTCATGCAAAGTTTTTTCTTGGGATCCTTTTTCATTTGAAAAATGAATTATGCAATACTACGTGACGCAAGAAAGATCGAAGTGGTTCTTCTTGAGTGAGAATTTCTTATTTCAATTATCTAATGGTTACTTGTTATATATGAATGGTGGAATATTAATAATGGAGAAACAAAAAAATGTATACAATCTAAAATTACATTATTCGATTCATCACGTCTATTTATATTCTACTCGTTCTACTTATTTTTTGTGCCTTTTTCCCCCTGCGCTACGCTGCTTTCGTTTATTTTTAGGTAACCAAGAAATTTGAAAAAGATAAGTAATTGGAAAAAAGGTGAGCTAAAACATTTCAGCCAATCTTATTTCCATGAGGCGTTTTCTAAAGTTTACTTGTTATGGAACAAAATCGCCAACGTAAATTTACCGTACACTCTTGCTTTTGAAGGGAAATTTCACAACTTTTCACTGGACGTTGAATTAGTAAAAGTGGATCGAAAAAAAAGTTTTTCAGGGGGGTTATTTACTGTTATGTTAGAAATAGGTAGTTCAGTCGGTTAAAAAGTTTCCGTCGGGGAGTTTGAATCTCCTCGAAGGAAGAAGTGTAAAAAAAGTTCGCTCTATCTGGAATCCATCCAAAATGGCGCTCCGCACGCAGAAAAAACATACCAATTGACCCCGAAATGTTCCTTCATGCTCGACGTAGTGTTATTTATTAAAATTTATCTCACACTGGGAATAATTAATATTAAACAAAAAAATTTGTCGCTCTTTTTGTTTTGCATCCTCGATATAAAATAAATTTTCAGACAAATTAAAGTCGTAGTTGCATAATAATCTTGTATTAAAAATGATCCATTCCAGGTGTTACAAGCTTGATTTATTTACAGTTAAAAAAAAGTGTAGCTTCATATTAAAACCTGCTGTAGAAATAGCTACAAGTTCGTCATAGCAATATCAAACTTAAAATAACTATATTATACTCTTATAAATCCTGATTTGATCTAGGATACTAAAAATTGAAAAACAAAATTTTTTGCGTTGCAATTTTAACAACCGGCTTTACCAGGATTTCTGAAATCGGCAGAAAACCAAGACTGTATAGTTTCCCTTTCATGAAGCCGTGGAGTTTAAATAAAAAAAACACGGAGGAAAAAGGAGGCAGAGGGACCCAGGGAAGAAATCCCCGGGGCGATTTTTCTCCGTCGGCCGGACGTCGACAAATTTCGCCGCGTGTCCCGCGGTTCGTTCCTTCGAGTTTCGATGCGCTCGGTCGGCGTAACTTATGAGTGAAAAAGTTTTCTCGCCCGCCGCCGCCCGCGCAAAAAAGAGCCTCGGTGATTTAACTGGTAATACGTTGGCCACCGCTCGTGAAAAATGAGCCGCTGATGGCCCTTGCCGCGCCATCGCTTTCGCCCTTTTTTTATATTTTCTTCTCGCGGTTCTCATCGAACCTTTTTTGTTTATCTGCTTTTGTTAACACTACTTACGTCTCCCTTGTGTGAGTATTTTATTTTATATTTTATTAAAAACTGAAATATCTGTTACTGAGTCGATCAGTATTAACGCACGAAGAGATAAATCCGAAGCACACAAAACACATATTTTAATAAAAAAAAAAAAAATAGATTTATCAGTTCTCGATTGGTTACAACATCTTGGTGGCAAGATATAGACTTACTGAAAATCGGATTTCGTTCTCTCTTTGTGACTTCATTTTTTTTATATTTTTTTTTCAAGAATCTCACAGCAACCATCTCACAAGTATCTTTACTATCTTCATGATCTCTATCTTCTATGTTCATGAGAAGCAAAAGGCCTAGTGTTTACAGATACATTCCCCATAGCTAAATAAAATCACTATGCTTAAAAAAAGGATAATACGTCAATAATAACAATCACATTATTTAAGTAGAAAACTATGAATACAATCAGACATTACTAATTTGCGTAAATAAATACAAATGATATAAAACTGAAGGTTTATTTGCATAAATGCAACCGAATGTCTGACTATATTTGTAGTTTTCTACTTAAAACTCTACCTTCCTGAAAAACAAATGTCCCGGATTCCAGGCGCATCCTGTACGCTAAAGTAAACTTACTTTAAAACAAAAATGCTCCTATAATAAAGATCAAGTTATTTAAGTAGAAATTTGTAAGTATAGTCAGACATTACTTATTTACGTATTTCGACCCCACCTCTAACATCGTACAATCACCTGAGATGAGCATTGTTGAAATGGTACCAGTCAGGTAGTCAGGACTGTGTCTGACTATATTTATAATTTTCTACTTAAACCTCTACTTTCCTGAAAAGCAAATGTCCCGGATTCCAGGCGCATCCTGTACACTAAAATAAACTTACTTGAAAACAAAAATGCACCTATAGTAAAGATGAAGTTATTTAAGTAGAAATATGTAAGTATAGTCAGACTTACAAATTTACGCAAATAAATGCTATTGATAGAAACATGAATTTTTATTTTAAAAAAAGGATAATACCTCAATAATAAGAATTACTTTTTGAAGTAGAAAAATGTGAATAGTCAGACATTACTAATTTACGTATTACGACGCCACCTCTAACATCGTAGGCAGAAATCCTAAGTGAAATTGGTCACCTGAGATGAGCATTGCTGAAACGGTACCAGTCAGGTAGTCAGGACACTGTGTCTGATTATATTTGTAATTTTCTTCTTAAACTTCTACTTTCATGAAAAGCAAAAGTCCTAGTTTTCAGAACCTTTTTTTCTTTTCTTAACAATAACAGTGTTTTTAAGTAGAAAAATACGAATATAGTAGGGCATTAATGTCATCAGACATTACTATCTAAATGCAACCTACATACTCTACATTTCATCAATAGCTTTAGTTATCGGTGATAGAAATAAAACGACCACGGACAATTACCACCTTAGCAAATGTATACCTACGTAACTTCCAAATTTTTCTCGTTGTGCTAAGGTGCCTATACCTTATCTCATTCTTGTTACTTTCCATCACCTTCAACTACCACTTCCTTATCTTTACTTATTTTAATTCGTACACCTATAGTGAACAATGTAGCTAAATAAACAAGGCAGATTAATTTAGAACAAACAGCAGATAGTTTTATCAAAGTGTGAAGTACCCGGGTTTTAGATCTATTAGAATGTTTTAGAATTTCCAACACCGAGAGGAGCTCTGTGTAGTCGCTTCAAGACTTCTGATTTCAATCAAGGCTCTCGATTCCGATTGATGCGGCCGACTCCACCTAAGCCCTCGACACTTTAGCAGAAATGTAACAAAATACACCGTTCTGCCTGCTTTAAAGCCTCCGATACACCGCGCAAATGCAATTCTGATAGGCGAGATCAAACGGCCTTTTCAGCGCAAGTGCGTGCATTAAATATGCTGGGGATAGTCAGGCCGCGATCGATGAGAAACGTATTTCCAGGGCGGCGCCGAAAAAACGAAGAGGAGAAAACATCGACAGCAACTTAAGTTGCAAACGAGCTACTAATTACTTTCGAAAACTCCGCTGACTGGCGCATTCGCCCTCGACAGCCCGAGAGAACAACGAAAAAAGCCGGGGGAAAAAAATCGTTGGATTAAGCTTTGATGGAGATCCCGTGTATTTTTTTTCGCTTACGCTCGCCTAATGAACTGTTGATCCAATTTTCAAAGGGCGAGAAAAGGCATCTTAAAAATTAAAACGACGGTCGTCGGTCTCGTTTTTTTTCAGCTCTTCGTGCGGAGAACGACGAAAAAATCAAAGATCTCGTTCTCACAATTAGTGTTTCTAGTCTTTCACTCTGACAAAGATGGTCGTCACACCGACGGCTTCCGGCAGCGCGACTGCATTCAAATATCTCCATTATTCTAATTAATTCCATTGTAGGGGATGAACCGAGATTGAAATTTAAAAAAGGCCGCTCGTTAATTTGATAACTTTCCGTGGACAGCTCGATTGAAAAGGATCGTAGCGTTTGAAATTAGTAGCTCGTACAGTTCCTTTTACTCGCGTGGGTGAAAAAGACCGAGTGTTTAACGAACTCATAAATAACAACCATCGCTTTGTGCTCGGAACATCGTTAAAATTCCGCTCTTGTGTCTCGTTTCCCCCTCCTTTTTTTTAATACATTCAACCGCAACCAGTCCGAAAAACTGACGACTGCTATCCCTGCCTTAATATCCCGCACATCCACTAACGCAAACGTAAAGAGATACAGAAAAAAAACTGCTTTTACTATATATAAAAAAAAATTTAAAAAAAAGGTGTCGAGGATGCTGCGTGAAAAGTGTTAGCAAGAGCTGCAATTTGAAAGGTTCTCTCTCTCTCCTCTCTTTTTCCCTCTCTTTTTATCTCTTTTTCTCGCTCTTCTTCTCTCTCTCTCTCTCTCTCTCTCTCTCTCTCTCTCTCTCTCTCTCTCTCTCTCTCTCTCTCTCTCTCTC
>JAXIUT010056010.1:0-10284 GCA_035586675.1 Eurytoma californica | reverse complement strand
GGTTAGGTTAGTAATGTGCGCGGATGCGGGGCAAAACATTGTCGTCATCGCAGCTTCCCTTCTCAATGATAGATGGCACGTTGTTGAATCGTCAATGGCAAGTTATGGAATCGACGAACTCGCAAGTGCACAGTTTACATCTCGATAACTATATAAGAACATTTTACAGAAGCATATTTACCATGCAATTACATTTGAATGCGATTTGTAATTTAGAATGCGTTCACAGCGGTCGATAAAAATAGATTACAGTTAAGGCATAATTAATAATATACGAGCGATGAATATACCGAGACATCTGTGATAAAATTTAAAAATTTCGAATAAGAAAATAATATGTATTATTAAAATAACATATAACCTCTCCTTGTTCATAACGATTCATTCGTGAAATGAGCATAGAATTCAAAAACAAATTTTTTCATCGTTCATTTCTAGATTACTATGTCACATAATAAAATTTGCTGCATAATGTAATAGAAATTGCTATATGCGATAACAAAAATTGCTATAAATAATTTTTACTACAATTTATAGCAATATTTAGTATAAAATGAATCTGTCCCATCTTTCCAATAGAACATAGCAATTTTTACTATATTTTATTTTAATATTTGCTAAACTGGTTCTCTCCGTGTATCCGCGTTTTCATGCACGAAATTCACTATGTAAATAACTCGAACATTCAATGAATTTTCCTCATTCATTGAGAGATTCGTACTACCTTAGAACCTACACTGAGAAAAATCGATTCAGACAAATTACTATTTTCCTATTAAAAGGGTGACCTACTAGACCACTAGAAGAAAATTACTATATTTTTCAGTAATTATTGTTTTGACTTTTTGAAATAATACAATATTTCAATAATTATTGCATAGCTTTGAGGTCTGATGCTCGAAAGCTTTAAAATGTCAGTAAAAAAAGATCATCGAAAATTTAGTTAATGACTTCTCCTAAAAATTGCTATTAACATTACTTGTAATTTTCCTACATGGCATTCGTTGACTATTATTGATTATATAAGAAAAGAAATTATAAATTGACTTCGCGTTAATTAACAAGTGATTGCAAAGTTACTTATTTAAAATAATTCTGTGATTACGCGAAGCGACTAAGCCCTCGGTCGAAATCACGCTGAAAGCAGGCGAGTTCCGCGTCATAAAGTACGGGCCAAGCAGATGCCACCTACAAAGATAACGGACGAGCCAACAGGTACGGCCTACAATGAGCGGCCTCTCGAGATTCCTAAAACAGATTTGTCAACACAATGGGCGAATCCGATATCGAGATCCGACCTTTAAAGGCAATATAAAAAAAAAGAACGGTCAAAATCACTCGGCGCGTGAAGATCGCCGATAAGGCGCGAAGAAATAAAGCGTAACGAACTGTGCGTCGCGATTTCCTCGCGTGTCGCGAGGCGTCGATTTCGTGCGGAGGGTACGCGTAGCGTGAGAAAGGCACCCCCGCGGGGCGCGCGCTTGTAGGCGCGGAACGGCCGTGTGAGGGCGAGGGTGGACTGCGCCGCGCGCGAAAGGTGAATGGGGTTCCGTTGCCTTTGACTGCACGCTAATGGCGCTACAAGCGCACTTCATGCTTTGATTTTTTTTTCGTGGCTTTCTGGTAATTTGCTATGACTTTTTTGTTTGGCGTGCAATCCAATTCACTTTCTCGTTTGAGTTTATTGTTTATACGGAGAATGAGACTTGCATGCAAAATTAATTAAAAAATTAAGCTGAATTTAATAATAAATAATAAAAATTGTCTTTTCACAGCTTACTAAATGTCTATGGGCTTCCTGGAAATAGGGCGTATCTTCACTTTTTGTAAAAATTGAGATATAAGTATGGGCTGCGAAGCTTTAAAGGGTATTTTTTTACTTGGTACAAGCAAAATTGTCCAAAAGGTTATCCATGCGCAAAAAACTGTAACTCCAATTTTCTTAGTAAAAAGATGTAAGTGCATTTTTTACAGTAAAAAAAACCACTCAAATATTTGGTTAAGTTATAAAGTGGAGTTTCGCCCTTTTGCCGGAAAACCACAGATACCTAAAGTGAAGTATTAATGAATAGGGTTAAATTAATTAAAAGTTAATAGCGGAACAGTTTTCACCAATTTAAACGATATTCAGTAAATTCGACTATTAAAGGTAATGTATTCGAAAATAAGGAGAAAAAATTCGTTACGTAACTTAATTCGAACTCCATGAAGAATAGTCATGAAATTATAAATTTTGATAAAATCAAACGCATCAAGTTGGTACCTAAGTAGTTTAGTCTAAAGTTTTGATGAAATTCTCTGCATGTTGAATTTGGTTATTATTAACATTTATAACAATTTATATCAATAATTGTGTCTATGATGTGAACAGTCTAATAACTCTTTTACCGATTCAGTAGCCTGACTAATCTGAAACCAAACTGTTACCTGTATACAAAGCAAAATTATTGCGTCTATATGTCTTCTGAAATGTACAAACATGTTGTTAGTAAGACAGTAGAGATAAGAAACTAAAATAAAACTAGTAGAAAATTAATAGTGATCGCAAAAATTTAAAATAATCTTGTACAAACTACTTGTCAAACATCCTTTTCATAATACCAGCAATAATTTACTATTCTACATGCGCTACCTGCTTATTTACGCAGTAGTGCCCCCGAGTTTTTACTCCTGTTTTTTGCTCAAGTTCATTTAATCCACGTCGCGCAGCGCCTCCGGTAGGTATAGGCTTCGCGCTCTATTTACTTAGGCATTTAATGACGTTACATTCCAATTTTACAGTTATCGCGTTATATTCGCGTTTGTTTATACCTTCCTTTTTACGCCTCCCGTAATGACTTTCAATTTTACCAACTTTTTTCCCTACTTCTCCCACCATTACAAACGCTTTTGCAAACGCTACGCTCACAAAAAAAAACTCCCGATCGTAAGTGTTTTATAAAACGCTCTATTTTATTTTCATTACGCCCAACAATGGCCAATTAAACTTCGGGCTACAACACTTTTTTTATCCGACCGTAACGATCGTTTGCCTTAATTCCTTTCTTACGTAACTTTAGAGTACGGCACGGGTAAAGGACATCGGAGCGACTGCGAGAAATCGAAACTTCATTGGGAATTAAGAGTGTACTGTACGAGTAGAATAGCGAGATTCGAGGTAAATAAATTTCGCTCGCAGGCAAGATTCCGTCTTGTATAAATTTTTCACAATGTAGGTGGAAACTAGCTTTTCTTGCGAGGTCTTGATTTTTACGAAAATAGCGTATTGATACGTGTATTGTTAAATCAAAATTTCTTTCTGTACACATAAAAAAGTCTTAGAAAATTTATTTCAAATTCAAAAATAAAGTCACTTTTGTCACTGCTGATATTACTTTTGCTTATTAGATTTATAAAGGATGGGCAAATAAAACACTGAAAAATTAAATACGTAAATTTAGTGAAAATATTTGAGATGGTGGATGAATTGGAAACATGAGAAAAATTAAGAGTTCGTAGAAAAATTGCAATTTTTTTAGTAAAATTTGGCATAACACTTTTTTGGTCTTTTTATTGAATTTTAGTTTTCGATTGAATAGTTTATAAATTTTAGTTATTTTGATGAGTATTGCTAAGTAGTAATATAAAATAACTGTGATATCACACAAGTGCAATTTCTTTTTTCTTTCGTTCTTTTTAGATTTACTTATGAAATGCCTAGTTAGTATTATAAATGCAACCGTATATTTTAAAGTGTATTAAATATTTATTATGGTATTAGTTATATGTATTACTTGAAGCAAGTTTTCACCATTTATTTTCACCATTAATGTAATTTGCAATAATAAATTATTCTATTCTATAATTACGGTAACTTTTACAATAAAAATTATAATTCTTTTTTTAAATTTTATGATAATTTTTATCATGTTTCAGGTATGTCCTCCAAGAATTTATATTAATTTTTTCTATATTATTGTTTAGTAAATCAAAATGTAACTTAAAGTGAGATTAGGTTTTACTATACAAATATGAAAGAGTTATAAAGCCTCTTGATTCGAGTGAACACTGTCACAGTCAAGTTTAGTCTCATTTTTTGTTTTGTTTTTTTTTTTTTTTGTTTTAAGTAGTCTGTGATTTTTCACTCGACTGAAGTGATTTTTTCTGTACTTCACTCTTTCGCATTACGACAGTATAGGTACCTACCGTTGGGAATCCCACTCCTTACATTTTCTCTCTCACCCGTGCACACTCGTCGTGAATAAATCAAAGCGCCGACGCGGGCCCTGCAGTTCCGTTGCTTCCTCGAAAAAAAGAAAAAAAAAAAATCGGACGATTCCGAACGCATTTCCGGGGACGCGCGCACAATGAAGCGGACCCGCTCGCTCACCCCCGGAGCGTCCCACCTTGTCCCACCTTGGCGGGGGCCACCCCTCGAATTAGCGTCGCCGCATTCCCACACACGCGGGCTCACGCGATGCGCGCCCGCCGATTTTTCTCTCTCTCCGCCCTCGCCCCCCTTTCCCACATCGGCGAGAGATAGAGAGAGAGGGAGGGAGCTGGGTATACGGGGGGCCGCGCCCCCGTGTCCACGCGCGCTCCCCTGCGATTTTTCTCCGCTCGGTTTACCTGCGCCGCCGAGTGGAGGTCACGCGCGGATGCCATCGCGTGCGAGCCTCGTTCCGAGACATTGACGGCCGCTTCGAGTGTTTGTCGGACCGCAATTAGACGCTGGCCCGGGGGGCCGAGCCCCCATTGTCCCGCCGCTTCGTTATTAGCTGTGATAAGTTGTGATTTCGGGAGAATCGCGATCCGAGGGACTTTTCCAGTGGTGTACTAAACTGTTGCTATCGGATTTTTCTGATTTCTGATTACGTAATTTCAATTTGTTAATATCACGAACAGTTTAAGAATTAATATTGCATAATTAAGTTACTTACATTATGATATGCCAATGCAGTTACTAAAATAATTGGCAACCTCTATAGTAATTACACTGAGTAGTAGGATTAATAAAAATCACTATTTTTCTATTGAAAAAAGGGCGACCTACTTGACCATAAGAAAAAGATTACTAAACTTTTCATAATTATGGTTATCCTTCTATACATAAAAAACTTACTTACAAAAGTTTAAATCAAAATTGCTACTATTTTAGTAAAAATTGTTATGAGTTTAGTAAACACTAAAGTTACTAGGTCGAGTAGGTCGCCCCTAACCTATTTTTCTCAGAGTAGATGTATGAGAGATATACAAAGAAAAGGGTACTAATAATGCAGATAGTATATATAAATAAATTTTTTTTTGCTAGTAAATTAAGAAACGAAATTTTGTTCCTGTTAAAATAATATTACAATGATTCAAATAGTACCTAAAAAAATATGTTTGTCTTTTAATTTCTTCCAAAAGTAGCCAAAAAATTACTAAAATAATATGTCGCAATTTCTATTTAAAAGTCTACAGAGATTTTTTAAAACTTCTAAAGATTTTGAAACACTACCAATATTTTCAAAGATTTTCTTTAAAAAAAGATTTCGCATTTCTTATGTCTTCAGGATCTTTTGAAAATTTTATGAAAATTGATGCTCAAAGACTTTAAAAGATTTCCAAAAGTTTCTGGGATTTCTACTTTCATTTCACTTATTAAGTAACAACCCCTTCAATTTTTTTATAAAGCACAAGATTATTCATGAAAAGAATCATGGAAATGAAAAAGGTCATTGAAATTATATCAGAATATTCCAAAGATCAATGTAATTTTTGTTCATTTATTTACAAAGTAACGCCCAATTATTTCGAGCATAAATGCGAAAAAAATTTATTTAACAGCACCGGCGAGAATCTTTATCGAGCGCCGTTGAAAAGTAAAGAAGGTAATCACTCAAATGCGAAGGCAGCCCGAGCAAATCAATAGGCACACTTCGTCGGCGATTTCGTAAGCGTCGCATCACCGGGCGCTAATCCAGGTGAGAGGAAGGTGGATATAGCTTATCGCCACCTGCCCCGTGGCATCCCCCGAGCTTAATTTCCGCAAGCGCGCGGGCGACTGTCGATCCCTTCGATGACTAATCGTCGCGAAATGCGCTGCGAGCGAAGAAATATGAAAAAAGGCGGCCGCGTAAGTAATGAGCGCGGCGCCTTTCATTCGCCGCCGGGCGGACCACCGCGGGACCATTTGTCAAGGTGACAGGGCAATCTCACCCCCGCGAGCGCCCGAAGTGAGCCCTTCCTCCACGTGGAGCTCACCTCCCGAGCCTGTGTGCGCGTATTAATGTATATACCTTGGAGGTGTCGACCAATCGATTCTCGCGCATCGGGTATTTTCGGCTTCCTTGTTTGATTAGTATTCCTTGAAAAATGGTTTGCTTTGGCAATAGCCTTTTTTTTGTGTCTTGCAAGCCATATCTTGAAACGTTCGTAATCTAAAATACATTTGAATGATGAAATTTCTGTTTTGATAATTATTCAACATTTTTAAGATTCTTCTGTATTAGGAATTTTTAGTTGGTTTGTTTCATTGATATTTCTTCTTGACATTTTGGTAAAAATGTTTACTGTAATATGTAAATCATTAGCCTACAGTAAATTTAACATTTAGTAATTCTAATTTAATAATGAAAATAATGTCAACATTGAATACAGCTAAATTACTACTATACACATGTATATTTTCGGCTTTTCTGAATAAAGATTTAAGTCTACTTTTCATGTTCTGAAAAACGTATTTATTTATAAAAAAAAATTCTATAAAATTATTCTTTGTATACCTAGAAGTTCTAGTTGAAATTTGCAAATTTTATTCGTAGAAGTAAGTGAATAATTATTTATATCATTAAAGCAGGATTAATTTAATTTATACATATTTACAGACTAATAAAGTGTCATAAAAACTCCTCAAATCCTTTGTAATATCGATTTAAAAAAAAGTATTTATGCAGTCATTAATTATTCCAAGAAGTCACAGCTACATAAACCAACACAGTAAACGCGAAATAAAAATGTGTCAGGAAATAAAAACTGACACTGTACTCTAAGGTCGCAATAAAAAGCCAATTTAATGCCGCATAATATCAGCCTGTCCCCGAGATTTAAAAGAAAATTGCAAAGTACACAAAGCACCCAAAGCAGGGAAGTCCGATAAACCGAACCTCGCGGAGCACCGTACAATTTCATACCCAGTTGGGTCGCGGTGCGGCCGAAGAAGTAGCCGGGGAAAATCGGACTCGGAAAACGAGGAGGGTGGCGCGCGCGAGTGGACAAACAGTCGGGAGAGCCGCGTCCGTAATCAGGTAATAAAAGGGCCGCGACCGAATCGGGGAATCCCCCGCGCGCGTCGAAGGGCCGGCCAGTGCGCGTCTTTCGGGCTCGCGGCGCTCGGCGTATGTAATTTCCGCGTGTGTGGCGCAAGAACCGTGTCCCCGCGGTATAATCACTGTATTTACGCGCGATACGCCGCGGGACCGAGTTCCCATAGCCTCCGCGGGCAACGTCAACTCGCGCGCGAACGACGGGCTAAATAATGTCGCGTGTGTTTGTGTGACCGAGAAGCGCGGGGGACGCGGGGGAGGAGGTCGCGGCGGCTCGGGATGTTACGCGCGTTACGCGGCGGTCGGTAAGGAGCTTCGAAATTGCTTACAGTTACGAACGCAGTTATTTGTGGGCTGCTAAGTTTTCTTTTTTTGGTTTTTTAAGTCGTATTTAAATCATTTTTAGAGAAAATTATTTCAGATTACTTTTTTTTGGTGGATATTGATATTAAAGACTGAATATTAAACAATCGTATTGTTATAACAGGAGATAAATTTCATACTCAGAAAAGTAAGGTAGACAAATTTTTCTAGTGACGGACCACCCACTCGATTTAGTAACAATTTGTCCTAGTAACTATTTTTACTATAAACTAGTAGCAACTTTTATTAAACTTTTGTAATAAATTGTAATAGTATAATAAGAATTATTGAAGAGTATATTCATTTTCTCTATAAGCTATATTTATAACCAAGTAGGTGACCCCATGTATAGAAAAATAGTAACTTTTCTTAACATATTTTTGAAGAGTACGAAAATTTAGCTTCAATCTAGACACAAATTTACAATATTTATAGTAAATGAAATCAAAGACTGGTCAAACAAACAAAAATTACCAAAAAAACGGTAAAAGAAGTTACTAAAGCACAATAGCAGTACTAACATTTTAACTGGCCGTAAAAATGGTATTACTGCTGAGCAAATATTACAAACAGTATTGTGATGTTGACTGTAGGTAGTGTAACTTTTTCTAGGTATTATTACTGTAAATCTATAATAACTTTTTAATCTAATTTTTACTGCAAATCTAGTAACTTTTTTCGTTTAGCCAGACTGTGACTCTCTTTTTCGTAGGAGTTCCGGACCAAATCAAAGATAAATCCATTCTATTTTTTATTGAATGTAACGCGACGATTTACGGAGACTAATTCTCGACAACTAACTCTGCACAAAACGAGTTCATGGGCAATGAACTTCATCTTACTTACACATATATATCGTTTCCAAAAAACAATTGTCTGGTATATTTAATCGAACTTACGTAAACCGATATTCAAGGGTATAAAAGATGTAACGGTAACAATAAAATTGTGATTTTTTCTAAATGTAAAATTTTCTTGCAAAATTTGTCTCCGTATGCTAATTATTTGTATCAAAATGTAACCCAGTATCATAAGATCACCTTGTTACCACAGAAAAAAAGTAAACTTTTTCGTTAATTACCCTTTCTCCTCAGTGTCCATCTATACCAACTACCGAAAGAATCGCACCCACAGCGCATTTCATCGGCTATCGGGGATCGGCTCATTCATGAAGTCGCGATAATAACGGGTCCTAACTACAAAGACAAACGAGAGCCGAGGGAGTGTAGCGTGCGCGCGCCCGGAAAAAAAATACAGGCGAGTCGACCTCGTGACTGGGGGGTTTTGGCAGGTGCCGGCGCTCGGATTTCCCATGGCGCTGCGCGCGCCGACACACACGTTTATTCGGCGTGCCGTTGGACGTTAATTAAGGCCCCGGGAGCAGTTCACCTGCTGCAGCGCCGCGCCGAGATTCCCATGGAAAGCCGCGGCGGCGTTTAAAGCGATCGCTCGTCGATCGCGTCTGTACACAACTGCGCGGGCATGAGCGCGCAGTGGGAACTAAACCGAAATATGTGATTTCTCGCGCGTTTCCCCCCTTTTTTTCTCACACGCCCGCGCACTTTTACACTCGGTTTTTCGACATGGACATGTCCACGTTTCTACTCGATGATGTAACAAGTGTTTTTTTTGTGCTACGAGTAATTTCATATACATTTTTTGTACAAAATCGATTGAAACTTAGTGGTGTATGATCACGATCAGAAATATCTTTTTCATTCTCGTACCTATATCATTTTGATGCGGGTACATGTACTTTACATATACGTTTTTAATTAAAAACCTACTTATGTAACTCTTTACGTTCACGGAAAATAGTAAAATACGCGTTCACTTCACGCATGAAGACATGAAAGCACTCAAGCTCATATACTCGTAAGCTCAAGCGAAAAGTTTATACCCTTGTTACTCACGCGTACTTACTTGGGTAACAATTTTAAACTTTTTAGCATCAATTACTACTAATCTTGACCTGGAAAAAGTTATTTTTACGTTCATTCATCTGCATAATAATGAAACCTATAGTTTGAAAATATGATTATAATGATATCACCACCAACTCAGATCACAAAGTGAAATAATGGATAATACAAAATATCACTTTATTTTCAAAAAAATGGGTCTTCCTATGCTTAGCTGACTCATTAGGCAAGTATCAGAACTCCGGATAAATGATTTCATTGGAACCGTATAGAATGCTTTCTTACGTATGAAATGAAGGAGGTCAAAATTATTGCAAAATAGTGTTTAGCTTAGAAGGTATAGAACATTATATTACGAAGGGTTATTTTATTCGCTTTTTAATCATTATCTGTTACTCGCTAGTAAATAGTTTAACGCGTCTTTAAAATAATGAGTGATAAATTTATTTTTACCCCACGTTATGAAATATATAGAAATCAGTCACATTTTTACATGGTTATTAAAAATTTTTCAAGTGTTTGAGTCATTTACATCGAATATTTTATTCAACACAATATGCCTGATATATTTACCGCTAGGGGGACTCTGTGATATCATTCCCGGCAACGAGCCAGTTGCTCTAGTTATAGGGGAGTGCGGGGCATAGCGAGCCGTGGGGCAATGTGAACCTTCGGGGCATAGTGGGCCACCCCATTAAATATGTTTCATTTGC
>JAXIUT010055999.1:0-10286 GCA_035586675.1 Eurytoma californica | reverse complement strand
TTTTAGTTATTGAAATTTGCGGTATCTCAAATCATAGCTAATTGTATCAAGAAAATTTTAAGCCCAACCGGACATCTATAGCTTGAAAAACCTAGGGGATCGAGCAAATTGATCGCTAAATTTCAAAACGGACCACTGTGCGTTAGCGGCAAACCAACTCCCTAAATTTCTTCAAAATTTCACTAATTTCGAAGGAGTTGCGCACTTATTACTGTATATCAGTAAAAATTCACTATTTTTGAGTGATAAGGGCGCATTTGTTTTGAAATTAGTGAATCTCACTGTAGACAATTTTGAGGGAAAGGATGCGAAGAAACTTTTCAACCCTGCTCAGCTTTTTTGATTTGACAGAAAAAGCGTGAAATTGTGCGTAAGCGCACATGACAAAACTAAAATTTTTTACACGAATTTCAAATTTCGCGCGCTTTCATTTGATGCTGACTCCGGAGAAACAGTATCCTTGAAATTACACTTTTAAGACTCCGGAAATTATTTAACCCCCGTAAAAGGGGTTGATTGGAGAAGCAAGGGTTATTTATCAAGTACGTCGAAGGATGTAGAAGCGTGAAATCATTATTGAATTTAGAGACCCGCGAGGGCATTTTTCATCTTTCACAGGTCATTCGAAATTTATGGTTTATCCGACACTCCGTGACGCCGATGGCTGATAAATCGAATCTCCGCCTCTTTCCCGGGCTAAAATCTCGCTTTAACGATTCGTCGGTGTACGAAACAAAATGTTTAATGACGATTACGGCGATGAATCTTTTAGCGGGTTTTATGAACCGTATTTTAAAAATTTCATTTATAAAACTTGTCGATGATTGTTAACAATTCAGATAACGGCGCGCAGACGGATGGAAGGTAAAATATAGTTCTTGTATCAGCGAAATATCAATTGAGAAGCCGATACATTTTAAAATCAATTTTTCATTCTATGGGTACAATAAATGTAGTGATTCTGTAGAGAATAAAAAAATGAATAATGATCGGAGTCTAATTTCACGGACAAAATGTATTTTCTGTTAGGAATGAATATTTTAACGCTTCTTTAAGTGATAATTTTAACCCTAAACTAAATTATATAAATACATGCTATTTATCATAATGAAATAAATCGAGTAGCCCAATTTTGAAAGTAATTAATTTTGCACTCGGAATGCTTAAGCCGAAATCAAGTAGGCGATGAAATCATTGAACGAAGATTACTTTTGGCTCTTTCAACACTTATAAAACTCATCTAGTATTAAAAACCACCCGCAGCTTCAGTTCGTACCTCAAAATGTACCAAGAAAATGATTTAATAAAAATAAAGCATAAACCTGCATAAATAGAGTCGCTTGTTTAAAATGAATGATAGTTTTAAACTAAAGCTGCAGTCGATAGGAGTCCTAAGTCGAAGTGGAAATAGACAGGCAACGGTTAGACAACTTGTCACGATCTATCTGTTCCCTGGCTGTGCATACATCACGTCCATTTCACAACCCTCTTCCTCTCAAAATCCACTTCTTTCGTAATCTGAAAAAAAAACTTCATCGCCCCGAAAATACCCTACTATGAGAATCACCAGAGGCTCACGCGGATGGCACTCCGTACCTCCGCCGCGGTAACAAGTGGCCGCGCTTAGTCTAACGAATAGAGTCGCGATTCGGCAATTTCTCAATTAAAAGTCGAGGCTCATCGATCTACGTCGGGCCTCCGGCGCTCCCTGCCCGAGCGAGAGGGAAGATCACCCGTGGCGCGCGTATATAGACGTATATATATATAATGTAAGGGAGGGAGCAGGAGAGAGCAGGCGAACTGGCCTAGTTGCTCGGGCCACTCAAAATATTAGAATATCCCACGCGCGTAACACAATCCCGACGGCGGGGTAACCAAATTTAGCGGCCGACTGGCAGACGCTTTCGAGACACTTGCGCGCGAGCTGCACGCACCGGCCGATGACTCACTCGCGCGCCCCGGCAAGTGCGCTTATTAAACCCCTGCCCCGGCGAGACCGACTCTAGGTACTTCAATTTTTGCGAGTCGATGGTGACTGATTTTTCGGTTGCAAATCGTTCGAGATTTTGAGATAGTTAAAAAAAAATATGTTGGAAGTGCATTTTGAAATGCTTCCGCTAAACAGCCCATTACTCAGAAGCAACGATTTATAATATTATTAAATTTGATATCACAATAATATTATTAAATTTGATATCATTATTTTAAAAAATTGATCTTTTATGGGAAAGGGAATATTTTAATCAAGGCTGTTTTATTATTGCATGCATGAAAGTAGAAAAAGTCCGATGTAGTCAGACGTCGATATTCAATCCAATTTTTTTAATTTCTATGTTTTTTCATGCTGTACGAGATCATTAAAATTTTAAAGATTCAATTTTAATACTCATGTACTGGCGAGCATTACCCTTTACTTATAAAGAGTAAATGATTACTTTCATAAAATGAATATATTATAGTTATTAATTTATTGATTTTTAAGAATAATTAACTGCTCGCTTCGCTTAAAATAATGCGATTTCAAGAAAGGAGTATGATAACGTACTCGTAAAGGTGCATTTTCTGCCCATATCTCATTAAAAAGAATAGATATTTTCCGAATAAAACGCATTCCTCAATGCACAACAGCGAATCGTCCCATTTATCAAAAACATTTAGTCCTTACTGACAAATGGTATGCGACTTTTACTAGAAACAAGAGTCGATGAATAAAAATGTCTAAAATATTTTCTTAGTATCCTGTTTTCAAGTCTATTTTACTTTCATTCATAGAGAGCGCATTTGTTTCAGCAAGAGAGAGAGAGAGCCTTTCAAATCGAATTGATTTATTGGTTTATTTGAAAAAGAAAGACGCTAAATTTTTACGTCCTCGTCGTGCAATCTTTAGATGTTTGGTATTATTAAATGGGCCACGGTGGATACACCCGGCGATATAAAGTGCCACTTATTGGCAATAGTCGAGCGTCCGTGTTTCCAAGATGTTACGTTATAGAAAGAAAATAATCGAACAATATAACTTTTGGCAGTATTCGCCCAGACCCCTGCCAAGTGTATAAGACTTCACAAAAATTGTTTACTTCTTCAGCAATTTATAGTAGCGCAAACTTACTGTTACCGCGTTGCATAATTCACCGCGGTACACAAGCTTTACATTATTCGCTAAAACAACGTAACTTAGGATCGCGTTAAATCTACGGTGTAACTTAAGCATCGCGAGTATCGCAACTCATCTCTCTAACAATCAATTAAAAATTTCAACAAAGTGCACGATCCTCAACTACATTTCTTAGTTGCGCAATTCGTAATATTTGTTGCAAGTGGTAACAGCGGGGTGCAGTCAGACGCCGCCTCCGAAACTCTCTCTCCTCCCTTCAGCTTTCCTCGCGCTCGTGCGAATCATCAGAAATCAATGAGAAGAGTCTTTCGAGAGGAGGAGAAACTTGCAGTCCACCGAGCCAATTTGGCGGCCGCTGGGGGCGCCGCGGCGATGCTTGCTTCTCCAGCGCTGGCATCGCGCACCCCGGGCCCCACCGATCGCCCACGCGTATATTTAGATCGAATTTAGAACGTACGCGGCCTTCGTCGCGGGACGAATTTTCCGTTATTACACCTATGGCCGATCCGAAATTTCGCGCCACCTTCACCCGACGCCCACGCCGTCTCCGTAAATTCCTCGGGAATTAGAGTGCGCGCGCGTACGGCGGACTTTATTTTCAGATTTTTCCGAGAGGTGGATTCGCATGTGAAATTTTGTCTTTTCTTGTCACTTATGATTATTACTGAATAATGGCTCGAGGCTCGTTCAAAAGCATAACCGTCGTTTATACCACAACTGTATTTGCAAAATTTTATTTGAAATTGATCATTTTTGGGTATTAATTATTCAAAATAATCTTCAATTTTTTGTTTTATTTTTACGTGAAACATTTTTACAGTTAATTTAACTTTTTAATAATTTATTGTAGAAAAAATAGCAGTCAAACTTTTTTTACTGAATTTTGTTCAATATGCGAATCGAGATTATATTAAGATTTTTTCGATTATGTCAGCTAAGAAAATCTTTACAGAATGAAATTTAGAAGGATTACGAGTGATATGTAAATATTTTAATAGTAAAGTACGTCGTGATGTAAGAACTCTGTGTATATACGAGTTAAACAAATGAGTTTATTTTCAAATGGACCAATGAACTTGATTAAGCGACTTTCAATTATCACTTAAAAAACACGATTTATTATATATTGCGTTGAAATATTTTATTGAAATAAACAAGCAAACGTGGCGTAAAAGTAAAAATAATCGGAGTTGAATACAAAAATAGAACGCGTTTTGAAATATTTCTAGTAAATACACCGAACGTATAATGTCCGAAAAATTCGTCCGCTGGCAACGCGTAAGATTTACTTTTCTCAAACCCCAAAATAAAGTTTCATGAAAAATACCATTGCAATTAGCTAAACTCGAAAATCCGTGCTTCCAATTATCCCAAATATCCTTTGAAACAAATTACATTTGACATTCATCATCCTATTAAAAAACCGACATTTGATTGAATTTTTTTTAATTAATTTTTAATAAATAATATCACAGAACTTCACGTTAATGATTAATTAATAAACTTTTAACAGACACACCATCTAAAAAATCTATTCTTCAATCGTTTTATTTATTCTAAAAAAACAAAAACTGTTCTAATTAAAAATGCGCGTTAAAAAATTTATATTAACACTACGATTCTGTATAAAATTCAAAGTTCATCTAAACTTATTAAAGCAAAAATGAACAAATAGTAAATTAAAGAAAGGTGCAATTATCTTCATCGCCCATTCTGTACAAAGGTTACCCTTAAGCATGTCGAAAAATTGGAGCGCAGAGGTGAATCTCGATCGGGAGTGACTATTTCCAAGCGCCTTTGAAGCGGCGCGGGGCGACGAAAGGATAATACAAAGTGGCCCGCGCTCGGCTAATGTACAGCCGCGCACGAAAGACGGGCGCCTCGCGACTTTTCGCGCCTTTTGTTCCCGTGCCAGAGGCCCATCCTGATTTATGCTTTATTTACCCGCTCGCCAATTTTTCACCTTTGATCGCCTCGCCGGCCGGCGAAATGTTTTGTAAACACTGCATTTTTTTTCTTTTTTTTTTGCAGAGCTACTAACTCGGCTAGTCGGACTCGCGAATCGCGAACTTCCCTGGAAGATTTATGCAAGACACGAGCTTTGCTTACATTTTAAGCGGATACTTTAGCTTCCTCGAGAAAAGCCGAACGAACGATCAATTATGATTGAAAAATTCACACGGGAAGTGTGCTTGCATAAAACAGGCGCTTGACATCGTTTCGCTATTTTTTTCATCGGTGGATTTCGGAAAACTGATGCTAATCGCATTATCGGAGTGACTCCGTCGACTTTTCTAAAAAAGACAGATTAGACGTAATTGCTACCGGAGAAACTGTGGTTTCTTAATCAACTGTTTCTCGGACTTTCATCGTTGCATCGTGAAAAATGTGCCGCTTTTTTCTAAGCGAATTTAAGTCTCGTAAATTTAAAAAAAAAAAAAAATCGTTCCTTTCGCTCTTGGACGTCGCTGAATTTTTCTTTCCTCGTCTATTTTCAACCTACACTCTCATTCTCGCCGGCGTCTCTTTGTATTTCTTTTTGCGTGTTATTTCTTTCTTTCTTGTTCCTGTCGCCCGTCGCTTCCGCCCCCATCCCCATTAATTTGATTTCCTTCTCGATTCTTCTCGCCTTTTCAGAAATACTTTATTAGCAGTAAATCACGGAATTAATTAAATGTCCTCCTCGTAATGCCCCCCTCCCCTTCCGACTTGATTATTTAAATAGTCGAGGAATTGGAAACTGCTAGAATTAGGACTCGAACGATGAAAAATGCCCGGCGGACGTTTACGAGGCTTCACTGATGATTTTTAGTTAAATAATAAATAAAAGCGGCTATTTTAAATAGATCAAGAACGTTGGAAAATCAGTAAAGCTTCGAGCGATATTTTAGTAGATCATTAGCCATAAAATTTATAAATAGCTCAATGAATATTGTAACTTTAGTCAAAATAAAAATAAGATGAACGGAAAATAAAATGACCTTTGCTTTATTCATTTGATCTTCAATAAAAGTTTATATTCGCGTAGTAGTTCAACCGTGCCTTCCTAAGTTGAATTAGTCCAAAACCACTAACGCGAAAATATCGACTGCTAATCACTAAGTAATAAAGCACTTTTAACTAAATAGAAACAGCAAAATTAATTAATTAACTAATTAAAATAAATTAATAAAAAAGATAATAATAATATTAATTATTAAAATTAATTAATCTTAATTGTTTGAAGATTTATCACAAAAAATGTTTCCAAGAGATTAAAATACTACGTCCAATGTTTAATGTAAAATGTAATTCCTGATTTTCCGCATTAATTTAACCAACTTCTAAAAAGAGAACTGAGAAAAAACAACATAATTTCCTAAGTCACGCGGGAGAATCTACTCGTAGAAATGAATCTTGCAGTGTAGTGCAGAAAAGAAATAAGTATACGTAGAATCGCAGAAAAGAGTAGTGGACGTCGATCACTTGTCCCACTCGGCGTGCTCACGCGTGAAAAATAGATGGACAAATGGTTGGAGCGAGTGTGAGTGGGGGGTCGAGCGCGGGCCGCCCACGCGATCGGCGGGCCGCGAGTTGACGACCTGCGGAAAAGCGAAAGCGCATGGAGCGCCGTTATTTTCGGGCGTACGCGGATCGTTACCGAGCGGTCGCGCGCCGCTTCTGAAATAAAATCCAGTGGAAAGTCGGCGGAAACGGGCACCTGAATGCCTTAAAAGATCAGACATCCTCGGATGAATTACACGGATTTATTATAATTATTGTTTGCTGTAATATTTTCTATAAGTATATACGTGCTTAATGAAAAGATTAATTAATTATTTTATGAAAATATTAATTATGATTAGTAGAATTGATGGTTTCTTGAAGAGTTTACTCGTGAAAATTCGAGGATTTGAATTTATTACGTACATCAGGTATCTGTTCAAAGAGATAAAAGAGATAGAATTACTTACTCTAAGAAAGATCATGAATCATCGTTGAGGATCCATTGAAAAACAGCAAGACATTTGAATTTGTTTAGGTACATTACTTTGTGCATGAATAGTGAAATAAATTAAATATTTTTAAATTTACTAAAGATTATATAAGTTATACATTTTTTAAATAATCTATTTTTAATACAAAAAGAAAACAAGAATTGCGTAAAAATGATGCCTTTTTAAAAACGAGATATACAGTGATATAAAGTACATTTACCCACGTAAACAAAATTCTTCGTAGAACGAAAACAAGTATTTTCAAAAGTTCACTGGCCTAAATAGCTTATTTTCGATTCGTCAAGATACTTTGCAACGAAGAAGAACAAATTGCAGGAACAAAAGAAAAATTGCTCAGTCAAAGAACCGTGTGAATTCTATTTTCCATGCGCACTAGAAGTCGCATCAATCAGCGCGCGTGGAAAAACAAACCCCCTGCAATTAACATTCCGAGCGTATGAATTTCAAAATCATTTCGGTACTTCAAAAGCTCGCGCGGGGAAAAATCAAAAAGCAAAAAGGGAATAACGTCGCGAGAGACACCTAAAAGCGCATAGCTGAAGCGAGCAGAATATAGAGCGGAGCTCGGCCAGGAATCCCGCGGTGCCTCCATAAACTTTCTCTCGCGAAAAGGGCGGGCGAAAGCTCGCGCCCGGATGAGAAAGGGGGAGGGGGCAGCGGCGACGGCGCCCGCGGTGTAACTCGAGCGTCGCGAGGAAGGAGCCGCCGTCGCCTTTTCCTCGGGGCGATATTTTTAGCGGAAATCATATACGCCCGCGGCGTTAAGGTTTTATCCGATAATTTTAGAGCGGCTTTTTCTCGCCCGAGCACCGTCGACCGAAATAAAGCTCTGGCTCCTTCTTTTTTTTTTTGTTCTTTCTCACCCCCCCGTATACGCCGCTCTCGCGAATTCGACGACGATCGCGAGACTTTTTTCACCGGAGGGATTTTTCTCGGTGGTTATTCGATTAGCTGCTTTTTATTGGAAAATATAAACATGATTTATTAGTTTTCAATTGATTACTTGTTTAAAATTCTTTTTGTAATGGCTGGGGGTTTTATTAAAAATACATGTGTAGAGGTGCTCGAGAGAATTTTTATTGTGAGTATAAAACTTTCGCAAGATTTGGCGTTCAAAATAAATAATGCATTATTTTAAAAAATGGTATGGTTATGTACGTAGAAAAGAGTAAAACTTTTTTATAAATACGAAAGTATAGGAAAAAACCGCTGCCAACTCTTTGGCACGTAGCTTCCTCCAAAATAATTTGTTGTTTCTACCATTAATTCATTATTCTAATATATAAAATACGTTCGATATGCACACAAAATCTATATTTTTCTAAAGGAATATTCTAAATAAAGGTTTGTAATTAAATATTTTAATCTTATTTCAATTCTTTAAGTGAAACTTATTCTCTATTTGAGTAAAAAATGTGGAATATATACATTTCAAACAATTTTTACTTCATTTTAGTACATTGAAATTAATTCCATACTAATTCAAATTAAAACATATGAATAGATACATATGATAAGAAATTATTATTCTAAATAAACGAATGGTTTCTCTTCTTGTGGAAACCACAACATTGTTATACTTTCAAAAATTTCTGACCAAATTTACATCAGTACCCCCTGATTTAAAAACTTTTACTATCAAATAAAAAGAAACAGACCTCCAACCAATAGTGGTACATCAAATGCCATAAACTTTGCATTGCAAGCATAGCTAAAAACAATATCCATCCGATCGTACGCTCGCGTCAGTTCAAAAACGAATTTACAGCTGCACTTCCATGCGCCGAAAACTGACCGGTGGTCCTCCCCCCATCGTCCCGCAACATATTTTTAACGTTCGATAAATTCATATCGATGGCGCCTCGCCAAAAGCCCACTTCTCGCGCGCATGCGCGCCGGCTTTTTTTTCCCTTGACATTCAATGTGCACGATTATTCCGGAAAGTTGAAGCGCGCGAGCGCAAAAGGCGAAAAGGAAGAAAAAGAAGGCGTCCATCAGCGTCGCAGGAGGATTCGCCGGGACCGTGACGCGAGTGTATCGAATGAATCCATTGGGCGCGAGTACACAGAGCCGAGGGGAAAAAAAGGCGTTGCGCCTAGCGCTCGGTGACCCGGCGAAAGTGAGTCAGCCGCGCGCACTCGGGGTTCGATGTAAATCATTGCGAAAATTTCATTAAGGCGCTTTTGGCCTTCGGCCATCGGTAATATCATTACGAGCTATTTAAATCCGTATTCTGAGGCGGCAAAAACACGGCTTGGGAGCTTAATGCGATTATCGCCGTGTGTTATGTGGGTCGGCGCTGGACGCGCCGATCTAAGGCCCGCCTTGGCATGATCGAACATTTTCCGTCGTATGGTATTTATATTATTTTGAATTATTCCCTTGATCGCTGGTTTGATGCTAGTAGGCTTTTAAGTGAAAGAAAAGAAAAATTCTAGACGACGAATTTAATTACATTGTATGCGATTTCAAATTAATTGAGTGATATTATTAAAGGATTATAGAGTATACAATTATTTATATATAGTTGCATTCATTATTAGTGATATAGCATAGCGCATAGTTAATCAAATTTGAACATTATAAGTCACATTTTAAAATTGAAGAAATTTAATAATATTTATTAGCATTTTTTTTAACACTGAATTATTTTACTTCAATATAATACTTATAAATTTATCTTAATAATTTTAATAAGTGTAATGATTTTAAAAATTATTTAAAAGTAAACAAAACAATGTTTCCTGATTTTATATTTAAAAATTTCGCTTAAAAGTGAACAAGTTGATAGTTGAGAAACATCATAATAATTAAAATTAAGTAAATGTTAAATATTTATATTCATGTCTTTTTTTTACACGATCTTAATCATTTAAACATCTTACAAAGAATTAAAACTACTGAATTATGGTGAATCTACATTAGCTATCTTCTATAGCACCGTACTATTCTGCAGCCATCGTAAAACCATAGCTAATCTAAGGTGATGACTCCTCTCATTAAAATTAAATCAAAGAAATGTAACTGATTATCACTGCAAATTTAATAAAAATCAGTAAAATTTCACTAAAAAATAGATAGATAACCCGACTTGTCATATGAGGAATTCTACAAAAAAAAATCCCATTAGCGGGTTTAAAAATTGAAGGAAAAAAATGTATGTGTTCAGCTAT